>JAMKCH010005664.1:0-63885 GCA_023653785.1 Ophioderma brevispina
CGACCGTCGCTTCCTAGACCAGCACCCTTGAGGACAGGCATTCAAGGCTAGTCCCAGGTCGAGCTCAAGGTCGGGGATGACAAGGTCATGGTCGAGACCCAGGTCGGAGACAAACCGGGATCGCTACGAGACCAGCTCCCTTGAGGGAAGGCATTCAAGCAGTCCAGGTCGAGCGCCGGGTCGGGCGTGGAGCTCAGAACCAGGACTACGACAGGGTGAAAACCCTGGATCACGCTCTCCCGAGAGCAGGCTTTGAAGCCGCCACAGGTCGAAGTTCTTGATCCAGCCGGGGACCAGGGCTCAGGTCTTCCCTAAAGAGGCCAAGGAACATCCAACGGCCTTGTATGGAGACCAAAACCGGTCCCCAAAGGGTAACGGTATTCTAAATCTAAGTGCGGACAGCTGGCAGCACCCTCTGTCATGGGTCAGCTTTCCCTCATCCTTGAGGGAATGGAGCCGACCGGAGGGCTCTTGCCGCCGAAAACGCCGGAGCCCTTTCCAGCTCCTCGTCAGAGGATGGTTGTAGACACGTTACCACCCTTACAAACGACCGGACACAGGCAAGTCGAAAGTGAGGGTGGACCCGAACCTCGAGGGTCGTAGCTCCCGCCCGAATATTCCAGGACGGGACCAGGCGTTGACCTGGTCGGCGACGAACCAGTCCCGATCATACGACATAAGAGATCCTAGCCGTGCCACCTTCCACGTATAGTGGACCATACCGGGTCCCCCCTCCGACCGTACGGTCGATGGGAGATCAACCCCAAACTTCGTCGGCCACACCACAAGGGCCTAGACGGGAGGGGGCGGTGGGGGGGTCCGAGCTTAAACGCAGTTCCCCTCATGGAGTGGCAAGGCCCCCCTCACGGCGAAAACGTGTACCTGCTCCTCATTTCTCCCACAAAGTGGTGAGAAGTGAAAACAGGCAATCGACGACCAGCAGCCAGAGGCGTTCCTGCCCCTTGGGCGAATCCACATGGGCATCTATAGCCAGGGCTTCTCTGAGGTACTCCGAACTGCACAGCCTCATGCCCTCCGCCCGGAGAGACCGCCCCCCAGGGGTCAAAGGTCCCGCGGATGGAGACCCTCCCGCCAGGGAGCGTCAACCCACCGGCAACTTAAGCCAGTGGAGCCGAGGCCGGAGGATCGATTCGCATGGGATTACGAGAACCCATTTGCAGAAGCCTGGGGAACCATACGGTGGGTACGCCATCGTCTTACGAGTCGGTGGAAGGTCAGCCGCGAGACCGGCTGCTAACCCATAGAGTTTCGGCCCCATTTTGCGCGGCGGTCCTCTCGGACGCCGCGCCGCGCGGTTGAGTTTAAATTCGCCCCCGCGTGGGGTCAGATAGCGGGGTTGACAGACGGCCGCCAGCCTCCGAGGCTCAATGCCTTTTAATACTTGGCAAGGGTCTTAAGACCACCATTGACTCGGTACACGCCGAGGGGAAGGTGGAAAGATCCCCTGTAGGGACAGCCTTCCCGGAGCCGGAAGAGGCACTCTCCCTTCCTGAATACACCGCTGCGCCCAGAGCCTGCTTCCGCAGATGTCTGCGGGACCGGAACTAGAGGTGCGTCCCCTTCAGACTCGACCCCCCCAGGGGGTCGAGGGCGCTGGGGGGTAAATCTCGACAGGCCCCCGCCACCATTCCGGGTTCAACCGTGGAATGCGGAGCGGGATGGCGAGCTGCGGGCGTTTGACTCCCTTGCTAGTTGTAGGGCCGGCCTCCTGATCAACGCCAAGCAGTTGGTTTTCGCCCACCTGGCACGGTCCCTGCCCGAGCCGGAAAGGTCGCTTTCCAAAGCCGCCCCTGATAGGACGATCAACGTGGTATATCGGACCTTAATCACTTGGTCGCCGAGCATTTCGCTCGTTGATGAGCCAGGTCGTGAGTGAGATCCAGGCGCCAGCTGGTCGCCAAGGCCTTGACCTTAACGGACTACCGTGAAATGCTCGTAGGCGCCCTGGGGAAAGACCTTTTGGAGGTCAGTGGCCTTCCCTCCAGACTAAAGAGGCTGCGAGCGAAGAAAAGGCCCCGTTTTCGGCGACAAAAGCCGGGACTCAGGCGCTCAGGGCAGCAAGGAAAGAAGGGAAAGGGAAAACGACGCTGTTCGGGGGAGCTGAGGCTCAAAGCCTCCGGACCCTCAATGGGCGCGCATCAGCCAGCGCTCCCCCTACCAGGCTTCAAGCCCCCCAGAACCAGGGGCGGTAGCTCCGGCGGTAAAGCGGCGGGTAAAACCCCAGCGTAGGGCACAGAGAAATTAGAGCGTAAACGCAAAGGTCGATGGCCAGCCAAAGGCCGCCGAGGGGGTAGGCGGCCGTGCCGGTCGCTTATGATACCCAAGCACAGCAAATCTCGCCCCAGGGGTAGGCGGTCGCTCATGGAGTTGCGTTGGGGGGAGGTGGCAAGGCAGTGACCTGGGACCCTTGGGTCCTAGATGTGGTACCCCCACGGGTTACCGCCTTAAGAGTTCACAGCCTGCCCTCCCCATTCAGAGGGTGAGGTTCACCCCCTTCCAAGAGACACGGCAAGCGGACGCGTCTCCTGCAAGAGATCGCTGGCCTGCTGGCCAAACATGCCGTGATATGCGTCTCTCGCTCCAATCAAAGAGGGATTTCTCCACCTCTTCGGAACCACAAAGAAGTCGGCGGAGTGGAGGCATCTTAAATCTGAAACCTTTGAAAAGGATTCATCAGGCCCTCACACTTCCGATGGAAACCCTGAAAAGCGTTTCTGGGGGTCCTCCAACAGGGATGGTGGGGGGGCCACGTTGGATTTGAGAGACGCATATCTCCACGCCCCCCGTGCACGAATCCTCACAGGAATGGCTCGTTTTGCCTTAGGAGAGTGGCTTACAGTTCCGTGTACTGCCCTTAGGCCTGTCGACCGCACCACGGCCCCTCACAAGGGTCGTAAAGGCGGTAGCGGAGTTCCTCAGGCGAGAGGGGAAGGACAATCATTCGTCTACCATAGCCACCGAATGGCTAATGGTGGCGCCATCCTCGCAGTGGCTCCAAAAGCCTTTATCGAGGAGTCCTTAGAATGAGAAGGTCTCGCGGTTTCATCGTCAACCTCGGACAAGTCAGGTCATCTCGCCTTCCCAGAGCCACAGTTTGGGCAAGCGAGATGGATTTCTGTCGGCAAAGGTGAGCCCTCGGCTGAGACGAAAGAAAGAGTGGCCGCGGTCGTGAGTGTGCGTTCCCCCCGAGCAAGTCTTGGAGAAGGCAGGTCGGTGCCAGCCAGGCTATGGCTTCGGCTCTTGGACTTCTGGCAAGCCTCATCGGGATGGTTTCCCCACTGCAGACTATGCATGAGGGAATCCAGATCCATTGCTCAGGGTACTTCCGACACTGGTACCACCCAATGTTACCTCCAGATTCCAGTGCCACTGAAGCTGGCCCCGACCTCAGTTGGTGGAAGTATCCACACAACTTGGAGGGGGGACGCCTCTTCAGGGAATTAACACCATCCGTGACGCTGACAACAGATGCGTCGAGGCGGGGTGGGGGGCCCACTTAGGGCCCCACGAAGTTCAGGCCGTTGGTCGCCCATGCAGGCGCCTATCATTATCAATGTGCTCGAGCTGTGGGCAATTTTCCTGGCACTGAAGCACTGGTTGCCCGGACCAGGGGAAAGTGGCTCCTGGTCCGATGCGACAACATGAGGTAGTGACATTACCTCACAAAGGAGGGAGGACAAGGGACCCCAGTCTCGCAAGAGGTAGTCAGGCTCTTCGAGTGGTGCAGGCAACGGGTCATTGCCTTAAATAATAGCAGCACATGTACCAGGGATGGAGAACGTCCTAGCAGACGTCCACTCCCGGAAGGGCACGCAAGGTAAGGGGGCGTCGTCGGTGGAATGGCGCCTCCTGCCGGCAGTCTGCCGGTCAATTTTTCTGAGGCTACAGGTCCCACGTGGACCTATTCGCCACCGCCGTGAATCACCAGATTACGGCGTACTACTCCCAGAGTAGATCCCACTCAAGATCCAGAGCAGTGGGTCGGATGCTACAATTGGTGGCGGATTGGTCGGGGATAATTGCCTACGCATTTCCCCCCATTGGATGATACCGAGATCCTCGAGAAGGTAGGATCGTCCGACAAAATTGACCTGTTTGTTGGTGGACCCCATGTGGCCGGCTCCAAACTGTGGTTTCCACGGTTCTGGAGCTGGCTAGTGGGGGACCCGTCTTGACTCCCTCAGCCGCGGGGATCTGATAAGAGGTCTCAGCCGAACACGTCCGTACCAGCGCGACCATCAGCACTCGCACCTGACTGTCTGGCGCATTTACGCCAACAATACACTCAGGAGGGACTTTCTGAACAGGCTGACATGAGCTCGCCTGCTCAGGCAAGGCAGAAGTCAACTAGAGAGTCTTAGGATTTCGACTCCGCCGGTATATAGATGGGCGCCAATAGAGAGACGAGCGCTGTCTGCGTCTGTAGAGCAGATCGGGGATTTTCCAACGGAAACTTTCCACGAGGGTTTGGGCGTCCAAACAGTCAGTTGCTACCGCCACCGGATATGGGGAGCTGCCATCGGGCTTCAGGGACGGCATAGTCGTCTCGAGCAGCCCGATCCTCACGAAACTGCTGAAGGAAGGGCAGATTTTCGGTTTAGTCCCCGGTTTCGTTAGCTCAAGTCCGAGAGTGGGATCTACCGATAGTGCTCCAGTTCTGAGCGTTCGAGGAATTGACCACTGGAGAGAGGGCAAGTTTCCGGATTTATTAGGAAGAGCTTTTCTCGTGGGGCTAGGTCGCTTCCCGGGCGACGGCGGGGTGGTGGTGTTCCGAGATACATGCCTTGTCAATTGACGAGGCTCACTTGAGGTGGTCGAAGGACGGCGCGTGTCCATCATCCCACGAGCGGGTTTTTCTCGCAAGGAATCAGACCCGTTTTCACACCACGCCCAGTGTTTCTCCGGTACCTGGCCTTGGATGCATAAGGACGTCGGAGAAGAAACCCTGGGGCCCGGTCAGGGCTCTAAAATGTGTACCGAAACGTACGAAGGGCTCGGAAGACAAAACAGCTTTTAATCTCAACGGCCCCTCCATATGGTTCGGCAGCGAAGGACACAGCGGTTGGGTTGCCTCGACCATCCGCAGCGCACACCGAAAACATTTTCACGATCGGTGGTCGGCTATCGGGTTAGGTCCATGATGTACGTGCTAACACCTCCCCTGGGCATTAACAAAGGACCTCAAATCCAAGATATGGATACTATAGGTTGGAGTTCAGCGACCACGTTTCAGAGAGTTTTCTTCGAGACGTTCTGGTTCGGAGAGGGGATGTTGCTACTGCAGCACTGTGTGCCGGTAGAAGTGAGCACAATCAAGAGCTCTAGGTAAGTCTCTCGGTGCAAGACGGGGAGACGCTAGGCACTGGTTGACTACATTCCCCGTACCTTCTCTCAACAGCCTGAGACTACCAGTGGTGCTACTGTGCAAAAGTAAGGTCGCGGAGGGTAGCTATCGCGAGTGCGGTATCTTTCCCTCTCAGAAGTGAGAGGCGGGGAATACACTAGCGCTCGATACATACCCTCCGCGACTTACGACACTCCCCAATGTTTTTACACCCACAAGGTCTCGGGAAGGTTGGGTTGTACACAATTTGGAAGAAACAATTTGGAGGATAAGGACGAACTCACGCGCATGGGGGTGAAGTTGCCCGAAAAGATGCGCGCTATCGGCGGACTATTTTCCCGGTCTTAGCCGGAAAATTTTAATGTGGTATAGCGGTTTCTGGTCGAGCCCAAATGAGAACCGGTTGTGCAAAAGAAGGTCGCGGGAGGGTTAGGGGTAGGTATCGATCCCTAGGGTATCCCCCTTCACTTCTGAGAGGAAAAATGTTTACCTTTGGGACTGCAATTTGAACAACATATGAGGGTTTCCACACCTTGGGTTTTTGCATGGAATGACTCTCAAGGTTTGCAAATCATTTTCGGAACTAGATTTCAATTCCAATTAAGTCTGATCATTTGAGGTTGTATCATAAGTGACCTTGAATGATGACTTGAGAACATTAAATGATACTATTGACCATGCAATATTAATTTTAACGTGACAGTTTATCATCAGGTTGTTAAAAACAAAGTTAATTGGCTTCAGTGCATACCTACATTGTACATATGGCCGTTAAGATCAGTGAATCGTACTAACCGAATTTCAGAAAGATGCACACAAAACCTTGTCATAAAGTTTGAACCAAAAATCTTAAATTAAACCAAACAAAAATATTGTCAAAGATTGATGAGATTATGGACAATCAAATCCTTATCAAAATAGATCCAGTAGTTGCATTGTCTTGGGGAAAAATCGCTTTAAAATCTTGCATTTTAAGTGTTACACGCTGTATAATACTAAATATATAGAAGAGTAAAAATGAAGAGAGAGGTACCAGATCCTAATCCTATATTATATATTGATATGCAACTACAAATTGTGAGTGAAGTTCACTTTTTAAACAGACTAGACTGGATGAAAGTCTGAGACTTAAAGTGACAGGAGGAGATTTTTTTAAAGATACAAATTTCTGTCAAATGGCACTGGAACGGTTGTAGACCACCTACCGAGAACATTTTGAAAGCTTATCAGACAAACAAGTACAAAACCACAAACCTTGTTTTGAACTTGCTTGCTATTGTGGTCATCCCTATAAAAAAAAACCATGCATGACAGAAAGTACTAAATCATCTTGTTACATAAAGATGATGTGGTGTATTCGGCTTAATCACTTGAGGTGTAATCTAGTACATTGGTAAGAATTCCAAACATGCAAAAAACCTGGGTTCGAAAAAAATTGGGGGCGCTTCTTTCTGGAAATGTCATGTCTCCAAGTTAACCTTCAATAACTATATTTGTGTCCATTTTGTAATGCGATTTTGTGTCATTTAAGATGGAGGAAATAATTAATCAGTTGGTACTAGTCTTCTACCCAGGTGTGTGAGAAGACTAGGGACATAGTCAAGTATCATGGACCAATGTTATACACAGTGTGTTGTGAGAAGAATAGGACATAGTCAAGTATCATGGGAAAATTTAAACGTGTGTGTGAGAAGACTAGGACCATAGTCAAGTATCATGGACAAGTTCTACACAGTGTGTGTGAGAAGACTAGGACCATAGTCAAGTATCATGGACAATTTTCTAAACAGTGTGTGTGAGAAGATAGGACCAATAGTCAAGTATCATGAAATTTCTACACAGTGTGTGTGAGAAGACTAGGACCATAGTCAAGTATCAGGACAATTTTCTACAAAGTGTGTGTGAGAAGACTGGACCATAGCAAGTATCCATGGACAATTTCTACCAGGTGTGTGAGGACTAGGACCATATAGTCAAGTATTCATGGACAATTCTACACAGTGTGTGTGAGAAGACTAGGACCATAGTCAAGTATCATGGACAATTTCTACACAGTGTGTGTGAGAAGACTAGGACCATAGTCAAGTATCATGGACAATTTTAACCAATCTGCGTACTAGTTCTTATACACAGTCTGTGATACTTTGTATTCAATGACATTAAACAAGTGGAAGGCTAACTTTGGCCACGTTGATATAAAATTGGGATTGATTAAACCTAAATTAATTGGTCGAGCTATGAGTTGCAAAAAATATTGGGCAAGGACGCAGTCGAGCCCAATATTGTGTAAAACTCATAGCGAGACCAATTAATATTGGGCATAAATTATCCAATTTTTATCATTGTCATTGTTTTGGATCCGATATTTTCACACACTTGCGACTCCTTCAAAACAGGATAATGCAGAAAATTGACTTTTGAGCATTTTTTTCAGATAGGATTTGCCAATAGGATTATACTCGATTCGCGCTGATATAGGAGCGGGGAAAAGTTTGGGGCCATATCCATTAGGTGAAAATCGGGATAAGAAGCATGTTTTTTTTTTAAAAAACAAAAATCGATTCCAAAGAAGTCCTTCGCGCCTAACAACTAAGACATGAATTGAAAGGAAAAGGACCAAGTAAAAAAAACTTTAATTTGGTTAACTTGTACCTTTCTGAATTGAACTTTGTACAGTTTTAATACAATAGATTAGAAATCATTCATATCACTTCACTGTTTAAAACGTTCAGGATTAAAACGCTTTGTGTCACTGCAAAAACGCTACTCATCTTTTAAGTGATGTGAACATGTTCAAGCATGTGGGACAAGAATTAAGGAATTAAAAACGATATTTTTAAATAAACAGAGTTAGATTGGAAAAATAATGTTCAGAGCACATACACGGTCTGCTTAATTGTATGGTCCTTATTCACCACTCTTCCTTAATCTACACTGACAAACTAATCTTGAGACTAAAGAATTTTAATTTAGGCGACGTAATTCCAAGTTGTGTCTGCATTTTTAATGTGTGTTAGGGGGCCAAGGTGTTTTTATTTCCAAATATTTTATCGACATGAATGGCCACTATTAAAGAACTACGCTGGACATCTCTGAGTGGATATTGATTATTGTATTAGCGTATTAGTTTAAGGTAACGCATGAAAGTAATGAGGCCTCATATCACTTGTGTGGATAGCTCAAATCCATGTTACCATATTCATGATTCAATAGCGCACCTGACTTATACCAGGTCAGTATTGCCATTTTACGAGTTACTTTACCATGACCTCTATTTTTTGACCACTGCACATCGTATTGACCGTATAGCACACAGTATTAATAAGGCGCGCATTAGAGGGCTGCAAAGATTAATTGCTGTGCGCCCCTCACAAGCAGCTCTAACCCGTAAAAAAGTACAGGGTTGTCCCTATATCAGCGCGAATGAAGTATAGTATCCATACTCATCTTTCATCTCTGTTCACTTCTCTCTTGTACAACTCATATTCAATTCAATGTGGGATCAATAAGGTGTGAGTGTTGCAGTGCAGTAACTAATTTCTTAATTTACAGATCCTGTAGTTGTACAAATTCTGTGACTTTTAAATCTTGAAGGTTTTGTTTGTCTTTTAGTGTGTTATGCTCTGGATATTAGGTGGTTTCCTAGTGGAAAAGTGCAGGACACGTGATCAATAGACCGTGAAAATCGAGCCCCACTATGGTCAATGTGTTTGTGTCCTGGGCAAGATATTTAATCCTCAATTGCCTCATCAACCCAAGCAAAATCTAGGGAGCTGCTATGAGGAATATTTCAATCTAACTGCTGATAGCATGTATCCTGCCAAGGAATCATCCCTATTTTAAACTTTCTAAATTGAAAAAAATAGGGAATATCCTGATTTCCTGGAAATTCAAACAAATCTTGAAATAATTGACAGAAAAGTTCTGAAATATTTTTTGGCTCCTGAAGTTCTTCTGGCCAGCTTCAAAAACACTAAAACCCAGTAAATTTAGGAGACTCTTCCCCTGTGTACTCCACTAGAGGCTTTAAAGTGGATCAGAAATAGACACCACCCATAAGGAGGTGTTTGCGACACAGTATTCTGATTTCTGGGTTCTCAATGTTGGCGGTATGTAATAGCTTGGTGCGCACAAAGCTGTTCCGGTGAACATCAAGTAAGTTGGGTTGCTGGGTGTAGGTAGTCCCACACTGGATGGCTTGGATTCCTATGTGGGATAGCAGATGGGAAAGGGTCATTAGGTGTCACTTAGAGCATTATACAGAGTGTCCCAAAATAAATGCAATCATCGCAGTTGGTGCTATATTTCAAAATTATGAGAATTCAGTCAAATTTTTAAACACATTCTGATGACAAACTTGTTTTCGTACTCCTGTCCAATTTTTTGTCGATACGATTCACTAGTTTTGAAAACAAAGGCTATTATGTAACCCGCTGTCAAATTCCCCCATTTCCAAGTTGTGTTATTGATCGTTGAAGCAGGTTCCCCTTGAAAAGTTTGAATAAAATGTCCTTTCAGTACAAAAATCTCCTGTACTAATCCTGTCTTTTTTGGCTTACACAGTAATCTATATGATAGTGCTGGGTGAGAAGATCAATTGCTAATCAAACTGTATTTCCAATTACTACACAGTATGAAAACAAAACAGTGATATATGGAGGAGTCGAGGAAAAAGGGTCTATATGGCCTAAGAAAAAAAAAAAAAAAAAAAAAAACCAAAACACTCACCCCCCTTGGAATACATTACACGCAAGAACAGGGCATAACTATCAAGAAACGCACAGAAAGTGTTACACTTGTAACACATTTCCTTGTAAGACTAAAATTCAATTAGAGTCCATACTGTTGGTTCACTGTAGTTGTCTGGCGACTCTTTGAATGCATTGTTAGTAGGGTTTCTACCAATAAACAGGGAACCATTTTTTGGTCATCAAGCAGTACCTGGCAAGTTTAAGTGATATACACCACATGGGCTTATCTGTTGGCCTAGATGTTTGTTTGGCATAGAGCTGCAGGGCATATGATGTTGCACACATGGAGTACGTTACCTCTTAAATTTAGAAGTTTTTCTTTGTATGACAACTAAAAATGATTCATTTTTTCCTTTGAATGCCCCTTCATCATTTTTATGAACTGTTGTATAGTGTGCATTTGTGTGTGTGTGTTGCATGTGTGCATGTGTGAATTGGAAATTAATGTTAATGGTAAAAACTGTGGTAGCATCAATTAAATGTTTTCAAATGTGGGTATGACAGCAACACAAATGTACAGGTTGGGGGGGGAGTTCTCAACTTGGGAGGAAGTATGGTTATGTGCCGCCTATAAGACCCTCAATTTTTTAGGCTCTTTTTTATCCACCCTGGCTTGAAAAGCTGAAGGTGGATTTTGCAAGAGAGCGCATGTCTGTTATGTTGGGTATGTTTTATGTTTGTGTGTTCCAGTTTGGTTAGGTTGTTTTTTTTTGCGTCTCCTTTGAAAATTTAAGTCCGATTTAAAGCCACTATCATGATTTGATAATCAGATAAACAAAAAAATCATCAAAAATCAGATTTTTTGCATGCCTGGAACTAGTCTTGGTATTCAACATACCCTGCAAGTGATACGACCAAATGCAGCCTATAAAGACAAATTTTTTTCCCCCGGTTTTATTTTAGTCATAATTGTCCGACGGACACTTGTTCTACAACACGTACTTGAATGGAGTTTGTCTCTTTGAACACTTACCCGATTTTATTTCCTTTCTGTTAATTCTTCATTGGCAAAAGAACTTAGAGAATTCTACAGACCTTGTCCTTCACTTTTAAACTATTCCTGCAAATTTCAAATATTTTCACTCTGTCGTATAATCACTGATAGTGTCGTTAAACCATTTGTTTTCAGAACTTCCATCCTATACCTTTGTACACAGCTAATGGACAATAAAACCATGTACCTGAGACAGTGACATGAGTTTTTAAAACCATGACATGAGTTTTAAGACCGGACATGAGTTTTCTGGTAGGCTTCTGATTGCCCGAAGATCTAGGGATGTTCCATTTCTTTGGGCGGTGTCATTATTTTGGGTTTTGCTGTCTACTGTTTAAAATTTTGTGGGTGGTTCTTGTTGTGTCTTTCTGGTTCTATGTTCTTTGGTTTCCTGTGTCTACTGTCTCCATTTCTTTGTGTTTCCTAGTGGTCAACTGGTTCAAATTTATTTGAGACTTCCTGGTGTTCATCTTTTAAAATATTGAAGAGTTACCATGTGGTGGTTTATACTTTGCACTAAATGTTATAGGATCTAGTTATCTAAACTTGAAGCCAGGTTCAAGTCAATTCTAAAAACATAATATGATAATTTGGATGATTTTTAATCGCAGGATACAAGAATTTATTGTCTCGCTATGAGTTTTGAAAAATATTGCGCTCGTTGCTACGCGACTCGCACAATATTTTCAAACTCATAGCTTGACCGATTAATTCTTGTATCCTACTCAAATCATCCAATATCATATCAGACTTGGGGTGAAGGTGCAATAGGGGTTCCTTCATATGTGGATGATGTCAAAGGTCATGGACCAAGGTCAAAGGTCATCTGAGGTCATGTTCCAGTTCCCGTTTGGTTAGGTTTTCGTTTTTTGCATCTCCTTCGAAAAGTTTATGTCCGATTTAAACCAGACTTGGGGTGAAGGTGCAATAGGGTTTCCTTCATACGTGGATGATGTCAAAGGTCATGGACAAGGTCAACTGAGGTCTTTTCCAGTTGGTTAGTTTTTTGTTTTTCTGTCCTTTGAAAAGTTGAAGTCCGATTTCAAGCTTGGGTCGAAGGTGTCATCCGGGTTCCTTCATATGTTGTTGAGGTCAAAGGTCATCTGCGTCATTTTCACTTTGGTGCTTTCATTTTTCAGAAATTGCTACCTTTCTGATCGTTATTCTGTGAGAACAATTGAATTGAATTTTGATGTCCCTGCAACTGACAGCTACTGGTGCCAACTAACACACTTGTGTACTCCTCCCATCTTGCCAGCGGGATCGCGCAATTTTACTTGCTGTATTTTTTAGTTTCCAGTGACCCCCATTTTAAGACCATTTCATTTCCATAGACCCTACTTTTCATGTCCAAAGCCATATTCTAACCAAATTTTCTTCAAACTCCTCAAAGTAGTTGGAAATTGAGGGAGATCGCAGCTTATTTTCTGGAATTTTCTGAAAACCTAGTTTCCGAGACGTAGACCCCATTTTTTGGGCCGGTCACCCTCTCTAGTTTGGAGAACCCCCATTTTTTTTGGCCCTGGAATCAACCCCCCCCACCCCCCCCCCCCGGTAACAGTTTTATTAAGAAAGCCAAAAACAAAATTTGAAAAAAAAAAACAACCTAATACCGAAAAAGGTTCAGAGATTTCCTGTACAGACAAAATTTTTTAATTTCGAGATTTGACCGCAGCACGTACGGGATTTTTTTCGCTTTAAGTGTGGTGGTATACATTGATGATATAATGAAAATCCTGAAATTTGAATGTCGTTGTCCATTTTTGTTTCCCGCTAGAGCAATTGTAAATTTAGGGGGGTCACCAGCAAAAGTGCCACCCAATGCCACCCAATGTGAAAGACAATGTTGAGATAGGGTCACAGATTAGTAATGGTGCCCTCCAAAACTTTGAAAGTCACTATCTAGGGGTAATATTTGGTGTAGGATTCAAATCTGGCATCAGGAATGGTACAGGCAAGTACATGTTTACTTTTAGAGTTTAATGAGGCCTAAATTTGTTCATTTGGGGCCAAATCTGGGGGGTAATACTCCAAAGTAAAACATTTTTATGGTTCATCTTTTTGGTCAATCAGAGGTACTTAGAGAACTTTAAACCAAATTAACCAATACAATTATGAACACATTAGAAAAAGTATAATTGAGGTACAGCCCCTTGAAATGGTAATTGGCTTTATTGACACATTTTGACGCCCCCTGAAAACCAATGTTGACATTCCGACCCGCCCCTCTGCTTCAGATTGTTGAGATATATCATAAACAACTTTCCCTTAAAGAACCTAGCTTGTCTTTATTTTTCACAACACTACAACACTCTCAAGTTACCACACAAATGTTACGTGACCCAGAGGTCATTGTACATGCACCGCGTATTCACCATATACATTCTATGGGGATATCAGCAAAAGTATCTTGTGCAGAAAACATGAAGACATCAGACACCAAGCTGAAATTCTTTCAGAATAGTTCTTTGATGATGTATCTTCAACATATCTGAAGAGAGGGGTGATGTCATATTTCCACATTGATTTTTCAGGGGGGCCAATACATGTCAAATTGCAAAATTAGGAATTTTTCAATAGGCTGTAACTCACTTATTACTACAACTAATGTACTTATTATTGCACTGGTGTAAAGCTCCTGCAGTGTGACTCTGGTTAACTAGAAAACGGACATTAAAATATTGTTACAGAGTTCTGACCACCCCCAAACTTGTTCCACCTGAAATATATTGCATTTCTACACCCAAATACTTTAGAAGTAAGACTATCACAATTTGATGGCCATTTGAATTCTACACCAAAAAAAATCCCCAGATAGTAATTTTCAGAGTTGGGAATGGTTTCCCTTACAAGTTTACATGGCCCTCTCAAAATTGTCTTTTGCATCACACAGCCCCTAAATTCTGAATGCTCCTGCGGGAAAACTAAAGGCGGTATGAACTCAAAATTCAGAATGGGGGTTATTTCTCATCAATATCTACCATCACACCAAAAAAGAAAAAGTCCATGACATGCTGCGGTGCACATCTCGAGTTTTGACATAGAAGAGCCATTAATTGACGTTAGGATATGGAATTATCACTTAGCATGCCATTTGTTGTTTGTACCTATAAGTGGTTGTTGCTTGTACCTCTAAAGTGGGTTGTTGTTTGTACCTATAAGTGGTTCACTTCATGCACAACTCACACCACACTCTGGAGTAAGCCACAGCTCCCTCCTTGATTCTCTCGTTTTTAAATGTTGAAATGTGGCGAGATATCTTACGGCCTATCCTTTTTTCTCAACATCACCCACCATTGTCCAATTTCATCTGATTTGCTTCACTGTTTTTTAAACCAATGGCGATTACGTATAATAAAGGTGGGAGATAAGGAAATGTTTTAGGAGGGAAGTCGGATTTAATGGTGAGAGATAACGCCTCAACGATGTTGGGGAAAGGGGGGATGAAGTGGTGTAGTAGACGTAGTTGTGGGTTGATACCACCATTTTACGCCATTCCAGTTCGATGAATACACCATCAAGGCATGCTAAAGTATGCAGGTGCCGGTTTTTGGGTTTTTTCTTCCTGTCTCTTGATCCTTACTACTTAGTTGTGTTTCAATTAACCCTTAGAACCTTGTAACTAAAGATTTTAATATAAAACATTTAAAGACACATTTGTTTGCGAATAAGGGAAAGTCTCTGTTTCACAATGACAAATTTCTGACTTGTGTTTTGATGTAACTCAAGTTTGGGGTTTCATTGGTTTATTTTGTGTTTTTTTTTGTGTCTACAAATGGTCCTATTACTATAACTTTAATCGTAATTTTCTTCCACATCCATGCATACATCCATTTATTTGGTATTTAACCCCGCCGCTGCAATTTGCAATATCACGGACACTTTATCTTCAGACACACTGAAATAAAACATTTAAGTTTGGCCAAGTCGCTAATTTACTATTATCAATATGATAGGACAATACTGCACAGAGATAAAAGACCGTGGATAAACAATAAGTACAAATATTTCTAGTTTTCGAGCTTTTTGCCAGTTATACTAGGTTTATTGTTGCTGGACAAAAGGGTCTTGTGGTAGGCTTTCGGCGGCATTGCGGTTTTATTAAAATGACATCATAAAATGGTGTCAATTCTATACCATTCTCAGGAGGAAAGCTATTGCTCTTCGATTTGATAAGAATTTCTGCCATCTTAGTAATGATATATTTATATTACCGTGTATATCCACCTGAAAACTCAAGAAGAAATAGAGGTTTAATTCACGTACCACAATCAATACTCTAGAAGATGAATTAGTCAACCTTTCATCTCTTTATCCACAGCTGATTTTTTGATTAGTGGTGACTTTAATGCCCGTACAGCAACCGAAAATGATTTTATTTTTCAATGATGGATGATCATCTCCCGTGGTTTACATCTATTATGGATGCTGATCATTTAATGTCCCCGTATGTCTAAACATATGTGTTTTTAATACCTGGGTAGACAATATCTCTCTATTGTAAATGTTTTAAATTCCTTTATGATGAAGATCGGAAAAGAAACAACTTTGGTGAATTTACCTTGTAGGCCACTGGCCCGAAGTGTAGTCGCTTATGCTATCTCATCGACCAATATTTATAATGATATTGTGAATTTTACTGTTGGTTTAAGGACGGAATCAAATCATATGCCTCTATATGGTTCTTTAAACACAAGTAAAGCTGTAAAAGTCCCACACAAAGAAAAAGTGTTATCCCATCACTAATACGTATTACAGATTTAGATGGTCACTGAATGGCAGCATTTTTCAGTACAAATGTAAGGAGTGAAAGTTCTAAGAGAAAATGTTGCTTTATCTTTGGATATGGTAACAAGAAATATTGATAATGCAGATTGACTTGTTATTAAATACACTTAAAACTGCTGGAAAACACATGCTTTGAAAAAGCCAATACACATGCGTATAACACATATAACTGGTTTGATACAGAATGTCATGATATGAAAGCCAAGAAAGTTTATGATCTTTTGCGTGATTTCCGTAAAAGTAATTCTATTAATCGCATTGGCAAAATACTGTGATTGTAAAAACAGTTTAAGTTGTTGTGCAGAAGTAAGAAGTTTGTATCAGCAAAAAATTCAGAGAGAACTGGTAAACAATACCGACCAAAAACCATTTTGGCTGACCTTGAAAAATATTATGAAAGAAAAGCCATGTGACGAAATTCACATTGGATATGGACCATATGGTACGACCATTTTACTCAGGTATTTAGGTCCCATCGGCTGATCTCAACCCAAATCTCTTTGAATAATGCAGCTGCTAATACAGGTGTTAATGACACTGATCTAGATAGGCCGAACCCAAGAGAGATTAGGTCAGCCATTACTTCAATGAACTCCGGGTAATCCCCTGGTATTGATGGCATTCATGATTTTTTATCTCTGCAGTCGACACACTTCTCCCCGTGCTGGAGTTTATTTTTAAATTACTTATTTGATCATGCAATATTCCCCAATCCTGGGTAAATGGCATTATTGTTCCTATTCATAAAAAAGGTGATGTTAACGATCCCAAAAATTATAGACAGTATTACCCTTATTGAATGTGTTGTATAAAATTTTTACACTTATGTCTTAAATCAAGACTGACTTTTTGGTGTAACGAACACCGGGTATCCCGGAAAACCAGGCTGGTTTTCGAAAAGGTATTGCACTTTTGATAATATTTTTACTCTTCATAGCATCATCCAACGACGTCTTTTGAAAATAAGGAAATGTTATTGTTTATTTGTGGATTTTGCTCAAGCATTTGATAGTGTCCCAAGAGACAAACTTTTAAGGCAAACTTTTGCACGGGGGATAACCGGGAAAATGTTTGGTATGCTAAAAAGCATGAATGAAGAAATTAGAGCTTGTGCGAGATCGGGCAATACTATTTCAGACTTTTTTGATTGTCCCATTGGTTTAAGACAAGGTTGGTTTACTCACCCCACTGAAATTTGCTGTTTTTATTAGCACACTTTCCCAGAACTTCTTGATAAAATAACTCTCACGGTTGTTACAATTAGTTCCAAGCACAGTTAACAGTAAAATCCTTTTCTATGGCCGATGATATTGTTATCCTTGCAGACACAATTGGTGCCTCAAAAAGCATATGGACACTCTTCATAGTTATTGTAATGAATGGGTTGAAAGTGAATTTGAGCAAGACTAAAGTGATGGTCCTTTCCGTAAAGGAGGTCCACGGAGAAGAACGGGAAAAGTGGTCTTATATGGCCAACATGTCGAGTATGAAATCTTACCAATCTTTGGGGTTTAACAATGTCTACTGGTAATTGTTGGGGTAAGGGCACAAATGTTCCATTGTCAGACCAAGCCCCCCCAAAAAAAAGAAAAATCATTATTTGCTTTGAAACGTTCATTTAACGAAATCAGGCAATATGTCTTTAGAAACATATTTTAGATCATTAGATGTCAATAAATTCTACCCTATGCTCAACCTGTACGCTCTGAATTCTGGCTTTAAACGATATATTGTATCGAAAGGTTCAGTACACTGCAGTTAACAATTCTTTTGTCTTGTGTTTCACAAATAAACAACAATAATGCGTACTCGGCGACTGTGCCAGGTATCGCATTTTTTACATACAGGTCGCGTCTCTTATAACATATTGTTGCGTTTGTTAACAATGGAAAATCATAGATATCCACGAAAAGTTATATTATGCTTCTTCACTTGGATGAAATTGGTAACTGACATGGGTTCAAACGAAAAATTTTATTTTCAATTGGTTTTGGATGCCTGGAATAAACCAAGGTGTTGTACGATAGCGTTTACTTTTTGGACTTGGTACCCGCAGAGTGAAAGATATCCACCAACATGACTGGTTTGCTGATATTTTTTCACAAATAAACTCCGTACATATTGAATTTCAAAAATTTTTTTTGTCCCAAAAAATATCTGGTGATTGCTACTAAAAATCAAAAAAGGGCCATTTAGGCAAAGCACCGTTTAGGGAATCATGTGCTCAAAGTGGAAACTGGCAGAAGAGATAAAACATTCCTGTTGATGACGGTGACTGTGAACTCTGTTTTAATGGGTGTGAAGATGAGTATCATTTTGAGTGTTTGATATTGATGATGTTTTATCATGAATTAAGGGTGAAATTATCCCTTTCTATTTTAGACAACCCCATCTTATGGATAAATTTATTAATCTCAGATCTCACAAAACGCGATGAATCATTAAAACCTTGTGCAGTATGTATATCATGCCTACAAAGATAAGAGATACTTTTGAATTTATAATCGTTGATCCAATATATTGTAAAGTGTCTTCGTTCCAACAATTATTATGTATTTTTGGGTATGATGTATGAAGGGCCTGAGGCCTATATACATAATAATAAAGGACCACTACAAGTGGGTAGGATGACAATAATTTTTGAAATTAAGCCCCAACCATTTCCAGTCATTTGGTATTTAATCCCTCTGCTGCAATTTACAATATCACGAGCATATTCGCCAACCCCCTGGAGATAAAAGTCCGCAAGTTACTATTCTAAATATGAGTAGAGCAAAATACTGTACAGACCATAAAAGACCCGTGGATTTAATAAAACAATGACAACAAATATTTTAGTAATTTTTTTTTAAACAGACGGGATTAGTACCGGGAAATTTTTGTAGTTGAAAGACATTTTATTCCACTTTTCAATGTGAAACCTCTTTAACGTACTAAGGCAAACTTGGAATGTAGTAATTTGACAGCGGGTTACATAATAGTCCTTTGTTTTCAAGACAAGTGAACCTTATCAGACAAAAATTGAAAAATCCCAAAAACTGCAACTTTCTTTTTGGGTTTTTTTTTAAATGTTGAATAATTTTTAAATTAGTATGGGAAGAACAGTAGGAGAAGTAGAATTGAGAAATGATGAGATAGGGGTTTGAAATAATAGCCTCGCTGCGATGATTGCCTTTTATTTTGGGGCCCCTTTATTGCCTGGTATTCTTTGACCAATTGTTGGTCCCTATTTTTAGATTTCTTTTTATGATTCCAGCTATCTATCAGAACCAAGTGCAAAGAAAGCTAAATTAACCATGGAGATGAGGCCCATGATGCATCATTGTCATGTGACATGCCGATATCTCAAACCATTTGTACTGCCCGATTCATTTATTAAAGGTAATGACACCTATAGTCACAAATTAAGCTGACAATGAATTTATTTTCCAGACAATTTCATATGATAATTTAGAAATTCTAGGCTTAACACCTATGGATTATAGTTGATTGCATGGTACAACTTTACAATTACTTCGCATGTATTTTGTTCTATTGGCATGCATTTTCTCTAATTCATTGATTACACTGAATGTAAGATAGGAGTGAAGTAGACTTTCTTACATGTGGGGCAACCAGGGGTAACTCTGCAATCGGAGGGGAAACATTTAGAGTAAAAAGTCCCTATGTAAACATGTATCATCATAATGAAATTTGGGTGGTGGGGGGGGGAGTGAGACAAGGGTCCAGAGTGAGGGGCATCTTGGTAGTAACACTACTAGGTCAAGCAAAGTGAGTTGAATGCCAGGAGCTTATTAATGGACCATAATACACAATATTTGGGCTGTGAGTCTTCAGGAATTTTCTTGATTTAATTTTTATCAGAATTTTTCTCCCAAATGCAATCACACACCTGCAATGCAGTGCAATATGAGGACTGGTTGTAATGCCGTAAATGGATGGTTGGCATTCTGAATAGGCATGTGGGCGGATGGGTGGGGGAAGTTCCATTAATCCACTCTACGTGAAGGAAATTGCCATTGAACTACAAACTTAGTATACTCTCCGTCATAATTCCTTTTCTCTGCGACAAGACTACGGCAGCATTCCCGCCAGACCGAACCATGACAACGCGTAAAGAAAATACATAGGCTGCGAGTAGACGCAGCAACTCTCGCGCGCGTATGTAGACGCCTATTTCAGAAAAGGAATTGTGACGGCGATTATAGTACGTTAACGCATGATGACTGTATACTTTTTATGATGGTATAAATTACTGTTTTCATTTGCATATTTTTTAAGTAAATTGGGATTACTTTTGTCAGCTTATTTCACTTAGATATTTATTGCTCTTAAAGACTTATGTGAGGAACCAGCTTGATTACATATTGCACAATTCTTGTTTAATATATATATTACTATTTTATAACTTATGAAATGGCATGTATTATATTTATTAAATTAATACACTGGAAATTTAACAAAAAAATTACATAAATTTGCGTTTGGACTGGTCTTTGGCATACCCAGGAGTACCTTGGTTCTCAGCCTTCCCAGTTCCATCTATCTTTTGGCATATCATGGTATGTCTGCCAAAAATGTATAAGACAACGATATTGCCAATACCGTGGAGCGATTTGAGTCTAGAAACAGTATACTTTGAAGGTTTCCTTAATTGTGGTATCATCGACCCCTTTTCAGATTGGGTAAAAGAAAAAAATGCAAGTGATTGTTACCTAATTAGTAATTTCAGCCCCGACTTCAAATCTTTGTTACGCTACTGGTACTGACCTCGGATACATTTTTACTTGCTGTATGTATTTTTACAGGCCTTAGAGATTGTTATTGGCCTGGTCGTAACCAGTCTTTCTCTCGTGACCGTGTGACTTATTACATTGATGGCGCTCACACCCCGCGCAGCATGAAGGCCTGTATGGAATGGTTTGAAGAAGCAGCGCAGCTTGAAGCAGCCAAGATTGATGGTGATGTCGCCCGTATCTTGGTTTTCAATTCTACTGGAGACAGAGATGAGCTTATCTTAATTGAGCCTTTAATTGTAAGTCTTTTTCAAACTTGGTAGATTCTGGGTATGACACAAATCAAGTGGATTTTGAGATAGTTTGACTCGACCAATTATCCTTCATTAATATAATTTATTGTTCATTGATGGTTTTAAAAATTATTCACATGACTAAAAATAGCAATTTATATTCTGTACACACAAGTGCTACTATGCTCAGAATTTACAAGGTCCAGCTTGTTAAACCAATGATAATACCAGTACTGCATACGAAAATGATAAACCCCACATTTGTTTTCAATCTTGTGTAGTATTTTTTTACTATTTTGTTTCATGTTTTACTCTGTATATGTACCGCACACACCACAGGTTCTGGCTTGCCAGCGACCAGTGTTTCTAGAAACTTTGTACATAATACAGGCATGAATTGATTTGACAGTGCAACCACTCCTATTTTTTTCGAGGAATATATTCATGCTTTTGCAATCAAATTCTAAAGAAAAATATTTTGAGAAATATGGTATTTAAAAATGGGGAAAACTAAAAAAAAAAATATAGAGAGCATTGCAATTGCCTGTATGGTTTTGATATGGGATGCGAACATTTTTCAAAAATTTTTATCTGATATTTGACATGTCATCCTTGTTTCAAATGCCGATCTTATTTCGCACTAAGTAAATTTAAGTTTAATAGGTTCTTGAACTTCCTGTTTTTGGACATATACTACGTGAATAAAAAAAAAATTGTGCAAGGATTGCAGATGACCTTGACCTTGATAAAGTCATTAGATTTGTTGTTTTAATAAAGCAAATCTAATATACTTCCAAGTGTTGAAAAAATGAAAGAAATTGACTGAAAATTAAGCCAGATATGAATTCAATGGGATTTATACAGTTAAGCAAGATATTACGTTAATGTATATAATTTATGATATATGGGGTATAGCATTATTAAAGGGGCATTTCGTGATCCACAACCTGTCCCCCCCGACTTACCTCAAAAAATTTGAGATTTTTATATCATCTGAACCGTTAGAATTAGTAATCCACCTGTGCCTAATCTTACGTGCAGATTCGGTCGTATCTGTACGGAATTCGCTATTTTGTATTTTCTGTCTGTAAACGGACAAATTACAGCACAGTGGCCTATGGGACTGTGGGAAACAAACAATTGCTCATAACACAAAACCGCAAGATCGGGATCAACTCAAACTTGTTGAATAAGCTTTTCTCAAGGATATCTAGTGAACAATGGATAAAACAGAAGGTGCTGGAAATAGGCAAATAGGCAAAAGTTGAATACATTGTGGTAGATTTAGGATTTTTACTCAAAAATTTGCATTACCGGCATTGAAAACTGTAAATGATATTTTGTCTTGCCCAGGTTCCTAATAGTCAACAAAAATTTGGAATAATTTTCAACTTGGTGGGCAACAATCTATCATTTTCTAGAGAAATAACTTGATAGAGGTTTAGAGGTATTTTTAAAAGCTGAAAGCCGATGTTAGACCAAGTAAAAAAATATACTAGTTTCTCGTCCTCGCGCGCATGTGTTTTGGCTGCCGCATCAAAAAGAAGTTTTTTTCTTTTTATTAATTTCTGTTTTTTTCTCGAAAATTCATCGAAAATCGGAGTAAATTTCACATTTTAGTTCGCTAAATTTGTTCTCTTATGCAGTCTATTATGCGTACGTCAGCACAGGTAGGTGGAACGTACTCTCTTTTTACAGTCGATATTTTATTTTATTAATTTAGCCCCCATGTATCGCCACTAAAAACGTTGCATCAAAATAAAAATAACGACTGGAAATAACGACTATCAATGTAATTCCTGGTTTCTGAGAATGTTTAGAGCCGCCATTTTTAAATACAGCTGTCTTTCAGAAACGGGAAAATACCCACGGAAATCGCGTTCAATCACTGTCATCTGCGTGAAATAGGCCATTATCTTCTTCCGATTAAGACCAAAATTCATCGTTTGTGAGCTAAAACCAACAGATGTGTTTAGATTTTCGCAAGTACAGCGGTACTAAGAAGTAGAAGGATGGTTTTTGTGTGTGTGTGCATACGAGTGCCTATATTTGTGTTTAATTTATTAAGGGCACATTGTTCAAGGTTAAAAGTTAGTAGGAGAATTGCCTTTTGGAGCAAAAACATACCTGTGATGTCTGAAGAAAAGTAAGTCAAATTTTGGGAAGCTTTGTTGCCTTTTGGAAAGGACCATCCGCCATCTTGGATCGGCAATTAAAAAAAAACAAAAACAAACAAACTGCCCTCCTCCTCCTCCTCCTCCTCCTTTTTTCAAAAAGTTAGGACGAGAAACAATTTTTTTTTTACTTGGTCTTATTGGGAAAGGGTAAATGCAATCATTCAGAGGTTACTTGAGAAAGCTAGCTTTTTCTCCAAACTCTTGTGAAAAAGTGTCATTTGAAATTGGAAATTGAATGTGTTTTTGTTTTGCTAATCCTTGTAGACGTCAAGATTTGATGGCATAGTATTCTGTCCTAATATAACCAGCGTGTATGCTGCGCAGAATTCTGCAGGTAAGAAAACAGGTATGTTTCATTCTCATCGCATGCTCTAACATGCTCACTGCACTCAGGAAATGGTGCAAAGGAGATGCTTTCAAATGTTTTCACTGTCAGATAACCTTTTTTAATAAGATAGGTTGTATGCTTGTTATATGCAAGGCCCAAGAGAAATTGTTTGATTGTTCTCTACCTCTTTTTGGGAGGCTTGGGTTGGTCAGATCAATTTTCCCCTTTAGCTCACTCAGAATTGCTCAAATATGTATGTACATAATATAATGATGCTGTCTTGATGCTGCATACAATTTATAGATCTTAGGCAAGGGATTTGGAGGTTGTGCATCGCTGTCTGGTGCACAAATTTTAACTTGGCAGGCTCATTGCAAATAATGCATGAGCAGCTTTGCCAAAATGGTGGTGACTGTGAAACAAAGTTTGAAAACAATCCTGTAATATTTGTTTTGGTCCCAAAAAACCTACTCTCAATCGCTTCTGCTTCTAATTAGCGGTCTTGTTGCGTTAATGATGCCAAAAGTGTTTGAGCTAAATGCTGATCATTTGCTTCTGTGTTGCCTGCAAGAATTGCATTAAATTCAAAACTCTTCTGTATGTTTATAAATCCCTGAATGGGCTCTGTCCCTGGTACATGGCTGAGAGTCTTACCGTTAAGAGACCACAACAAGGCTCTGTTACCACACGTTCGGATCACGGTCTTAACCTCATTGTTCCAAAGTCACACAAGTGTGCCGGGGATAGGGCTTTTTCAGTAGCTGCTCCCAAGCAATGGAACATGATCCCAGTCAGAATCCGTTCTGCACTTACAGTCAACAGCTTCAAATCACTTCTCAAAACTTATCTTTTCTCTTGATTGTTTTTTGCTTGTTTTTTGTCTAGTTTCATGTGCTGCGCTTTGTATCCTTCGGCAAAGCCGCATTATAAATGCCGTGTATTATTATTAAAAGAATTGCAGAAGGCGACACTTAATACCAGTCCGTAATTCAGTCTGTATGGCCGTGTTTTCAAAGGTTAAAGTTTCAAATAAAGTTTCTCATTCGAGAAGTAAAAGTCCAATTGCTACAGAAATTCGGTCATAGATGCCCCTTGGAAACCTCCATATGATAATGAGGTCAAAGGTCATACCATGGTCAAAGGTTATGAGGTCAAGTTATAAAATGGGCTGAAAACATAAAATTGACATAATTACATAAGTCCAATAGCTACAAAACTTGGATCATAGATGTCCCTTGCTAACCTTCATATGATAAGGTCAAGGTCACATACCAAGGTCAAAGGTCATGTGAGGTCAAGTTATAAAATAGGCTGAAAACATCAAATAGCCTTCATTTGAGAAGTAAAAGTCCAATAGCTACAGAACTTGGATTATCGATGGCCCTTGGGAACCTTCATAAGATAATGAGGTCAAAGGTCACATACCAAGGTGAAACGTCATGAGATTAAGTTATAAAATGTGCTAAAACATCAAATTGGCATCATTCAAGAGGAAAAAGTCCACTTGCTACATGACTTGGGACATATTTGCCCCTTGGAGACCTTTATATGATGTGGTCAAGGTCACATACCAAGGTCAACGGTTATCTGAGGTCAAGTTAATGGGCTGAAAACATCAAATTGGCATTTTTGGAAAGGTTGAAGTCCAATTGCAACCAAACTTAAGCCTTACATGCAATACGGAACATTCATATGGTCAAGTTATAATAGGAGTGAGGGAAAGGTGGACCGCAAAGCAGGCGACACTTGTGGCTCAAGAACCGCTTGTTTTTTTGGCTATTGCTTTGCATCATGTCTTCTGTATGTATCCTTGCACATTGGCGACAAGTCAATCAGTCCATCTGATAATGTGCAGTATTTATGTGTGGGTTTTTGTTTCTCAGATGTCAATGTTAGGTCACATCAAATACCTTTGTTGAAGTCTAACATTATCATCTCTGCAACATTTCTCTGATAAACAGCTTGCTTTTCCTATTACATTTGTCATTTGGGCACTGTCTTCTCCGAGATTGATTTATGCCTATGTGCTGATGCTTGTAATTTTGATATCCACAGGCTCCAGGGTATTCAGAATAGGGCGGCAAAATAATCATGTTCCTTCATGCTTGCAAGAACTGCATTTTCTACTTTTTGAGAAATGAATAAGGCTGTGTTTCAATCAGATATATCCAAGTTACCTACGGCCAGCCTTATCCCTTATTGTGGATTAATACTTCATCAGCTGATGTTGGTAGACGCTAGCCTTTTGAACATGCTTTTCTTGCATTGTACATGCATGCATCTAACAGGCAAGGCACATTTTGAAAGGCTAGTGTTGGGTGACAATTGCAGGTGAAATACGACCCCACCATTAAGACCTGATGATTGTATATTTACACATGCATTGGCTTTGAACAGTCCATTCCGACTCTTCCCATCATAAGTGACATATTTTGATCCACAAGATTTATATTAGGTTTTACCAGTTATATTATTAGTTATCCCGTTTGCTCATGCAATACAGAAAAATGGTTGGATGCTGTATCACATGAACAAACAGGGAATAACAAATTTATCATTTAGTGGACATGGATATTTGAAGTATTAAGCCTAAAGCAGATTAGATTCAATTTTATCTAAACCTAGGTTAGCACAGCCAGAGTTAGATTATGGCCAAGCAGTTCCCAAATATATTAAAAACAACCAAGTCCAGTAGTAGGCCTAGATCACAAGGCCCCTGGCCGAGTCTAGGCCTGGCCTAGGCCTGTCTCTACTATGGTCTAGAGTATGGAGGCCTGTAGACAAAGTACAAATCAACAATATAAACTCAGTCATTGTTGACCAGCTACAGGTTTAGTAACCATTTCCAATGCCCAACAAGGCAAGGCAGTCCTAGACGAGGCTATCATGGCCACACACAGTTATTCAGTTTAGGCAGTGCACAGTAGTTGAATTCTGCAGAGTATGCCCGACTACTGACTGGGATAGAATGTGGAAACCTTTGGGAATTTGAAGATTTGTACATGAAGAAGATAGGAAGAAATTACTCTATTAATGTCTTGGATTGACAGCATCACACAGTGTGTTGCAAAAAAGGCCATGTTGGATGGTGCTTCTCAGAGGGGGGCTGGCAGAGCAGTCTCTTCCACAGATGCACAAGATCATTCAGGGTTGGCTGATTTTAATCAAGCTGATTTTAATCGCAATTGAAAAAAAACCCATGATTTAATTTAAAATCGATTTTAATGATTTAAATCACTGATTTAAAGACACTATCAGTGATTCACCCAAAAGAGTCAAAATATTTGAAATTTGCAGGAATAGCTTAAAAGTGAAGGATAAGTCTGTAAAAATACCTTTTCCGACAGAAGAATTGCCAGAAAAAGAAGAAAAAAGCAGTGTTCAAAAATACGAATCTCCATTGAATTACGTGTAGTAGTAAGTGTCTGTACGGACAGTAATGACTAAAATGTCAAATTTTGCCCTTATTTGGTTGCTTCTGGTCTTATCATTTGCAGGGTATTATTTGCAGGATACTTGTACTTGTTACAAACATGCGAAAATCTGATTTTTGATGATTTTTTCGATTTTCTGATTCAGCAAATCACTGATAGTGCCTTTAAAAATTTTCTTTTAAATAAAAAAATCACTAACCCTGAGATCATTACACACGTAGATTTTAATGTATGTATAGTAGGCTTTAATACTTGGTGTAATCATCACACAATACTGGAATATATTACGTGGTTAGCAATTTCTTACCATGCAATACGGAAATATATTAATTAGCCTGCTAACCAATAAGATTGAAGTATTCATGTCTACTAAATGATTAGGTTTTGTTATCACATGCACACTTGTTCCAAAGTAACCAATTGTATTCTTGTTAGGAGGTCTTTCACAGTGATTTTAATGTGCTTGTAATATGTATGTATGTAGCTTTGCCTGAAATTCTTCAAATACTCCATATTAAAATATGGTTGTGGTAGACACACCAGTTTATACCTTGTAGCTGGTACGAATGGCAGTCATTTTGTCCGGAGTATTGTTAGAGTACTATTGAGATTTTACACTTATTTGACATTTGAGCAATTCTGAATGAGCTAGTTGAAGAATTTAACCAAAAAAGAGGTAGACATTTCATATAGAAGTGCCATGGATGCAAATGAGGTATTACAATTGATTCCGTCATGCGCTGTATGACGTTGTGCAGTAGCCCTTGACGGAATGAATGGCAATACCTCATTTGCATCAATGGGACTTAAATCTATATGAAACGTCTACCAAAAAAGAATATTCAAAATCCATCTGACTAATCCTGTCTCAGAGAAAGAGAGAGGGGGAGCAACAGAGAGAGGGGAGAGGGGGAGGGAGACAGGGGCTGAGATGGGAGAGAGGGAGGGAGAGGGAGAGAAAAAGAGGGCGAGGGAGAGGAAGAGAGAGGGAGGGAGGTCAACTAACAATTGGGCCCTCAGGATTTACAATACAGTGGACACAATGGTTGAACCAGCTCCAGTTTGCTATAATACCCTTGGTCAAAGACACATAGTGGTAGTGGAGATGAAAATGGATTCTTGCTCTTGGCCTGGACATGCACAACAAGATTTGCCATTTGCACCGTCAACATTTCATTCATTCTCCTCATCAGTGGCGGAGATTCTGCATGCTTTCATAGTCAGGAGGATTCTCTATTTATTCATGAATAGAGCATCCCCCTGAATGATGACAGCACGTAGAAATCTCTGCCATTGCTCCTCATTCCCATTCACTTTGTAAAGTTGCATATGAGCAAATGATTGCAGTGTTGGTATGTATGCGTATCATCATCTGCTCACTTTCAGAAGTATACAGTACATCATGGAGAATGTGAAAGCAGTTAAGGGCGATTCTTACTTCAGGTTACATAGCAAGATTGCCCACTTGGGTAAATGGCAGGCAATGGCCTACATTGTAATACAGTCTGACCTCATTTATCTGGTGACCAGTTATTCAGATTACCCTGTTACCTGGCTGAAGCTAGCGACTGTTTCCATGTACAAAAGCAAAAGTATTAATAAAGGATAATTAGTTTTATACTACATGCCTCTTTACTAGCCCCTTATCATTCTGCTTCTTGGCTCAAATTCCATTGACATTGCTTAGCCAAAACTGGCAAAACTGTTCAGCAAAAATTATCTACTGTGCTTTAAAATATGACCTTGTCAAACCTCTTTAGCTAGCTGCAAATTCTCTGTTTCTACACAAGTCTTCACAATGTTAGTTCCAGATTACATTGCTGTTTTTGCTAGTTCCTTTAATATTCTACTGGGGGCTCAAATTATTTAAGCATTCACCCCAATTTTTTTTTTCTGCTAGCTAACAAAACATTGCCCATAGCTGCCCCCAATAATCTGGAACAATCTTTCTATCTCCATCAGGTGCACTCAATTTCAGTGTTTAAAACGTCTCTCAAAGCGCACTTGTTTCCACAGTAATTGGTCATATTCTTGAGTGTTATTTTTTCTCACTTCATTTTGTGTTTTGGCACCCTACAGTGATGTGGATAAAATCATGGTTTGTAAAAAAAATGTGTGTGTGCATGCATGCGTGCCTGTGTATGTTTATGTGTGAGATACATCGTGTTTGTAGTGCATAATCTATTTATAATAGATTTTGTGACCATAATAACACTTTTATTTCTTTAAACTGATGGCATTGGAACTAAAAGTTAACCATAGCTTCAATAATTTTTGTATAAGTTTTTCAATGAATTTGTTCTTGCATTTGTTTGTTTTCAGATCAAACCAATTACAACACAACAAGTTCAAGACAGTTAAACAGATGTGAAAGGAATAAGGCAGCTTTTGAAAAGCTTCTAAAAGAATCTCAACCACCCAAAACACATGAAGCCACAAGCAGTACTATTGCACATTCCCAAAGTGATCCCACCATCATACCTCAAACAGAAACTAGTACAGCTTCATCAAGAGCACATGGACAATTGGCATTTCAAACAAGTTCGCTACACACAACGAGCACACAGCCAGACACAAAACTTGTGGTATTATCTTGTATACAAGATGCTCTCCAGTGGGCTGCCTGTGCTAAGGACTCCAACGTAGGTCCACCATCATCAGAAGATCCTACCCCTCCTGACGTCAGTAGGACTGCTAAACATATTCAAGTGCTGGTTACTGGAAGCTTGCACTTAGTTGGAGGGGTGATAAAAGTTCTTGATCCAGACCTAGCTTTTTCAAATTAAAGTATATATTTTTTGGGTTGATATAGAAAGCTGTTGCATGAGCTAAACAATATCAATTTAGTGAGTGCAATGTATTCTTCTAAACACCCTAAGGCCAACCAATATTATTATAGCATGCCGTGCAGCCGCATTATATACTGTTGTCTCTCAATTTCCAGGCTTTCTTATATCATGCGATGCAGCCGCATGATATATGGTCGTCTCTCGATTTCGTTCTTTCTTTGTACCTTGCTTCAAATTGCTGCTAGTGCTGCTTACTCTGATTGCAACAAGAATTGGCCACAAGAACCCGACTCAAGTTTCATAGGATGTTCTCAGTTTTCCCATAGGGGTCACGTAGGGTCAATATGGGTCAACCTCCTTTTTCCTTCTCCCACAGTTCACATGTGCTATCGATGATGTCATGTGCCTGACCATATATAGGGTGTTCACAGATTTTGAATCCAAAGTCATTTAGGGGTTAAAAGTGTCATACATGGTGTTCATAGATTGGGTGAAAGGTCGTGCTGGGCTTATTACAGGTCGGTGTCTCTTAACCGCCTCTTTGCTGTTTCTGCCACAAATCAATTAGTACAAGACATAAGCCACTTGGTGTTAACACACCAATGTGAACTCGCGCACGGGCTTGTTGTACAATAAACCAGCTGGTTGAAACTGTTGTTCTCAGGCTGGTATTTCAGATAAAAGCCACGGCCCATTTGGGGGTGTACACAGATTGGGGTCAAAGGTCACACAGTGATCATTACAGGTCAGTCACTCTGATCCTCCTTTTTGCTGTTTCTGCCACAATTCAATTGCTACAATCACTAGCATTGGTCAGAAGAACCGCTGACCCAAGGTCCATTGGGTGTTCACAGATTAGGTCAAAGGTCACATGGGCCAATTAAAGGGCATTCTTTAAAAATAAAAAAAAAACACTTCATGACACATTTCAATTGCTGTAATCACTAGACATGGTCAGAAGAACTGCTGACCCAACCCTTATTTGTACACAAATTGGGGTCAAAGGTCACATGGGCAACAAGTTGTCATCACATGATATTCTCATGCTTTCTAAAGCACAGTCAGTTTCTAATTCCTTTGTACCTTGTTTCAAAATGCTATTGCCAAGTGCTTTGTCCGATTGCAATGAGAATTGGTCACAAGAACCCCTGACCCAAGCTTCATATAGGGTGTTCACAGTTGACCATAGGGTTCATGTTAGGATCAATAGAGGTCATACTCTCTCTAATCCCTCTTTTCTCCTCCCACAGTTGCATGTGCTATCGATGCCATTCAGTCACAGTGATGGCCAGGCGCTTGGCCATGGGGTGTTCAGCTTTTGAATTCAAAGTCATTCAGGGATCCAAAAGGGGGGGAATCTCTCTAACCCCTCTTACCCTCTTTTTTGTGTCGCCTGCCTTAAGGCAGGAAGACACATAGGGATCACTTTGTCCACTGTTGTCTGTTGATGTGTGTTGTGAAAAAGGGTTAGCATTTGCTTATATCTGCATACTTCCATGGATTTACACCAAACTTAAAGGGCATCCTTACTTGAAATAAATAAAGAACAGAGTACATATTTATAAACGTACCATGTTAACTTCAGCATCGTAAGGTTGCAAATGAAGAAGAAACTCATAATTTACTCTCGTAAATGTCTGTATTGACTTGGTAGTAGAACTGATCCATATTGGTTCCTAGCAGCTTATGTTGAATTTTGCGCCAATCAGCAGCCACCTAAATAATGCATGCCACCGGGCTCAAATTATTTGTGTATAGTCTCTCGCAGAGGTTCGTAGTAAACATAATTATTGTTTATGGAGGTTGTGATGGCGGTTACACAAGCACAACGGAAATAGTTTCATATTATTTTAACAGAAATTGCAAAGTTTACGGTGATTTTATTTAACAGCATTAACAATAAATTAACAATGGTTCATCAGGAATTAAGGACAATGCAGACAAATGAGGTGTTAAGTGCTGATGAAGCACTGCAACATAGTTGAATGACAATGGCACAGTAGACAGGATCAGCATTTTACATGCAACACCACAGGATAAACAGACGCCTTTCATATCATAATATTCTTAATGTCATTTAGCAAAAAGCTTGTAAAAGAAGTAACACATTTTAAATCGGCAGTACTCTTCATGTCCAGAGGAATTTTAACGATTGCATCATGTAACCATAATTGTGACGAACGGTTGCATCCTAATGCTTGTCGTTTCTGGAATCAATCTGCAGCTTGTACAGACACAGCAACTGTTGATTAACGATGCACACTCGGGCAGTAAAGGAATGAAGGAGTTGTTGCATGTTGTTTGGCAGTCCTAGTCAAATGTCTGATTTAAGATTGAAAATTCTTAAGTACTTTCAACTAAGTTTTCATGGTATTAAAACCTAAGCCTTGTACATTTATTCATAATTTACCTCAAAGATTACTGGGGAGGAAGCACCTGTAAATTTAAGCTTGTGATGTTATCAATCTCTCCCCAGTAATACAACTAACAAGTGCTTTCATTGCATTAGTAATAAAGGTTGTGTGATTCATGTGTGGTCAGGTGTGTGTCCCATTGTTCAAGCAGACCGTACTGAATGTGGTGATTGTAATATTTGCCCTTGATTACCTTTCACTGAAAAATAACTATTGGTTTTGAATAATTGATCCAAGCCAACATGAGACATCCACATAAGTTTTGGGCCTTTAAGAAGGTTATTATTCATTGGTTAAATCAATGACACCCTAGCTGAGTGAGAAAAGACCAAATAGTTCCAGCAAGTGGTATTAACTGTTAGAATCTACAGAATTTGTTTAATCTCACTTCCTCATAATATTGTATAAAATGTCATTTCTTATTTACAGCAAATTTTACTAGTACTTTCTTGACATGTCAATTAATTTTGCCACCCATATGGGGATAGTAATGGTTGAGACTAATATGAAATAATTTGGGTGATTTTGCAGATGTGGTTCCTCCTCTGAAAACATAAATGATTGAATTTGATGGGAAAGAAGTGCAGTTATTTAACAGAAGCGACTTTTTGATTGTATCTTGGTAATATTTTAACCATTCTTAGTTCAAAATCCATTTTCATGTTGTCCATCTTTAGAAACTTTACAAAATGCGATTGGGTTATTATATGACTTTGTCTTAACAACTTCAGGACTGATTGAATTTTTCATCTCATCATGACTCATTTTAAAAAACTTAAAAAACGCATGTGCACCTTTCAATTACCTCAGTAATACTATAGTATTCATGTTTTCAATATGTGGTCATTGCTTTCAAACCATCCTGTGTGTGTACAAGTCTATATTATAAAAGCACAAAATTTAAGAGCTTTCCAACAGTGAGAAATATGAAAGGTATATTTAGAAGAGTATGTTCATTATATACTTACTGGGTAATGAAGTATATACATTATGTCCGTCTCTTGGTATGTGTGTATGTATGTATGTAAATGTGTGTGTGTGTGTGAGGGTGTGTGTGTGTGTAGGTATGTATGTGGGGGTATTTGTGTATAGGTGTGAGTATTTGTGTATATGGTATATGTGTTAGATTGCATTATTTTATATGTATCCTGTTAATATTACTTTGAAAATATTTTATATATAAAACTGATTTTTCCATGTATTTATCAAATCTGGGCCTCTTGGTCAGAACGTCTCCACTGCTAATCAATGGAATTGGATTAGTGGAAGAATCAATGGAATTGGATTAGTGGAAGTATAGCAGGTTGAATGACAAGGCCATAACAACTTCATCCTCTGTAGATTTTAGGACATTTTGGGGCAAGATTTGGGTTTTGGGTCTGTGTGGTATTTTGGGTGTAGATTGGGGATTGTATGTTGTGCACAAATATTGCCTGCTTCATATTTTGGTAAAGTATGTGGTTATGAAGTTTTGAATATATTTTCAAAAGTGGAATTTGTTAAATTCTTTTTGAAAATTGCATAACTTGGAATTGTAACAGCTTGTTTTACAGGCAATCTGTCAATGGAATTATACATACGTACAAATCTGGAATGCATGCATTTTATTTACGTGTGGCCTCCACATTGGTGGCCCATGCTTTTACAACCCAACTTAATTACTTAATACACGGATTAATCGTTTGTGTGTCACAAGAATTGGCAGTGAATTTTTACTTGGAAGGTATTTTCTATCAAGGTGTCTGGAGTGATTAATCATTTTAATATTCAAAATGTGTAAAAAATAGTAAAATAAGTGAACAAGACAAGGTGTTCAGTACTAAACAGACAATATTTTTTTTTACCAGAAGCTTTTCATAATTATTAGTGTGCCTTTGTTGAGTTTCACTTGTAGGACCTTATTTTTTAATTTGGGCTGTTCAAAATAGTAATCAGCAGTTATGGAGACATCCATGTTGGGCCATAGGGTCATATTGTCAAGTCACTATTGTCAGCAGGTGTGCTGTGGAATGTCTGCGGTCTGACATTTATGCACATTGTATCATCCTCATTCAGCTGCAAATCAAGCAACCACAAGTTACCTCTAGTCAATGCAGTCATGAGCTATTGTTAACAGTTGACTTTTACTTAGCATGTTGTCCATAACCCCTTGGGGACACTGGAAGAACAGTGTTCATTGTCATCCAGGTTTTCTCCTACCATGAGTTGGTACATACAGTGCATACTCCATAACAAGCTTGTTGTAGGGCAAGCAGAGTATATGTCCAAGAATTTCAGTTGAGTCCTGGCTCGCTCAACAAGGGGTGCAGTCCATGTCGGATTGTAGATGATGGCATTTGGTACTCTTGTCTACTCTTTTGATGTTCAGCACATTGTATAACCCAGTTTATTGTCTTGGTCTATAATGCAGCCATTCCATTGCACACCTGCTACGTACAATAGATGACTAATTTTAATTTAATTCGAACAATTAACATGTATTTTGAGTTAGTGCATAATATAAATCAAATTATTTTGGGAAAGGAGCATCTTGCCATTCAAATTTAATTGGCAATATATTTGTAATACTAAATGCATCCTAATAAGGATAAAAAAATTATATTGATACTTGGTGTTCAATAGATCTATTGTGTTTGTGTACTTGATAGTAGAAAGTATTCCTGTTTTGGCATCCACTACATTGTGTGTGTGGGTGCATGGGGGTCTTTGGTCTCAATTCTCCAAAGGTGTTCAGTTTGCGATGTAAACTGAACATCAAAATCGGGGGGACCATTTTAATCTCCCTAAACAAGTCATTACCTAGCTGTGTGCGTGTGCGATTTTTTTTCTTTGTTTGTCACGCACTTCCGGTTGTTTCAAAGCTACGAGAAGCCAAACCATTATGCCGATTTTGACCATATCATGTTTTGAGGAGTCCAAGGTGTGAAAATACAGATCCAAAAACATGATAATGAGCAAATTGGTATGATTGACGCCAATATTAATTGGTCTTGCCATGATTTTAAATATTGGGCTCGACTGCATCTCGCCCAATATTTTGGCACTCATAGCTCAAACCAATTAATGGGCTTAAAACCTACCTAGGGCACCCTCAGTGACAGGTTGTCTCTCGTATGCAGAAGAAATCCGGAAAAACGCATTGGTAAAGCCGCAGCTACTCTTGCCCGGCTTACAACGAGTGTGTGTGTGGGAACATCCGAAGCTGATTTCCCATAAGACAAAGCCAGCGTTTACAAAGCCCCGCATCATCAGCACAACTTACGTATGGTTATAGACATGGACTACATACTTAGGCATGGAGAAGAAACTCAAAACAGCTTCCATCTGCGCCGCTGTATTAGACGCATTCTAGGTGCACTTGAAGGGGAAATGTGCCAAATTCAGAGCTCATGACTCGATTGGACCTCCCCACCATCTATACATTTCATAGACAACGCAGACTCCGATGGCTGGGCCATATCCGTCGAATGGAGGATGGCCGTCTACCGAAAGGTATCATGTATGCTGAGCTTACATTTGGCAAGAGGAAAGTTGGGCGACCCATGCTCCGCTACAAGGATATTGTAAGCGTGAATGTGTAACCCCTGAACATCGACATTGGTTGCTGGGAGAAGAAGAAACTTGCTGACAATTGTCACCTTTGGCGGAGAACAACAGCGGCTCAGAAGACTTTCCCACGTACCCTTTTGCCTACAAGTTCGTTTTTTCCGTGGACGCGGGAGTGGAAACCTATATAGCAATAACAGTTAATCATAACTCCCACACAACAACCACGTTCTTTAGATTATCGAGACAGCGGCGCTTAAGTCTAGCGGCCTCAATTTCTAAAGGATATTTATCGAGCGATCAGAAATGGTTCTCGATTGCTATGCGCCAATTTTTTTTAAAGAGGTATTTTCCATATTTATTAATCATATTGAGATAAGGGACATTCTTGAAAACAGCCAAAACCCACTGTTTACCACTGTGGGCATTCTAACATATGATTGAGCGAATAGAAATTGGTGCAACGTCCGCTAGCGGCATGATTAGAAAAGCGGTGAGTAATACGAGAATACTTACATGACTACGTCACAAACAAAACAACCGGTATCAGCTTGTGTGACCAATCGAATCGTACTTTCGTTATACTTTCGAAACATAATTCCTAACCTCTAAAGAAAATTTCTCAGTATTTACAAGTTTCAGGGAATCTACAGCATTTTTACTTTTTGTACACTATTTGTGCAGATTGGTAGAACTCGATAAAAAAAAAAATGCAATGTAGGAATGGACGGACCGGGGAGGGAAGTAAAGGTGACTGAGTCTAGGCATGGATTATGATTTGTACCATCGTTTCTGGATATCGGACTTTTATGTTTGTTCTTTGGGACTTGAATGAAAAGGGGTCTTGATAATTTCAAATTCAGGTGCAGTATTAACATTGATTTCGTGACGTATGTTATGACACTGTATTCGTAGCGTAGCGGAGGCTAGGTGTTGTGTACAATTGACTGTAAAGTTACCCCACGGTGACAAACTAAGAATGGGGTAAAACGGACTTCACCAGTCGATAATATGGTTTGGACGCAAGCATTATGGGGGCTGACTTCCGTGCTGCGTGGCAGAGAACAGTGAAGCAACACCTTGAGCTTGGAGAACAACGGATCATCAGCCAGTTTGAGAAGCAGCGAGCTAAAAAGAAAGCTGCCACAGATCCTTGGATAGTCAAGATTGTGAATCCCATCTATGTAGCCACTGTGGCCGAGACTGCCACTCTAGGAGTGGCCTCTTCAGCCACAGAGTCGCTGTTCACCTAACCTGTGACTTAATGTGGAGCGCTTATCCTAGCGCTTGCGACTGACGGAGGCAATGAAGAATCGATCCAATTTTATATCAGATTCGCTCGATGACTGATGCCCCAAGCTGCACTGTGGTAGGTACAAAGTTTGTGGCCAGTGGTCACTAGTGGTCAGCAGGTGGTCATTTTGGCCAAAATTCTAAAAGAAATACTTCTCATAACAAATAGCATGTGTAATCTTGTCATTCATGCAACACGCATCGCCTATGACCAGTTCCTATGGGGTGTACACCGATTTGATTAGTGGTCAGCAAGTGACCATTTTGGCAAAAACCTTATGAAAATCTATTCATATTCTGCAAATAAGTGCCATGATCACGACCCTTATGCATATTTGCTTGCCTATGGCAGATGCATGCGGTGGTGTACACAGAGGGATAGTGGTAATTTTGGCCAATACATCGGAAAAGTCTCTCTGAATAATGGGGCGCGCTGATTACGACAGTTTTGCGCACATCATTGTCTATGATCAGTGCATACAGGGGTAAAGGTAAATTTTGATCAGTGGTCAGCAAGGGGTCATTGCGGCCATTTTGGCCAATATCTTAAACATACAATTTTTTCTCCCGCAAAAATAAGGGGCCCTTCGTATCATGACCAGTTATGAATATGCTTTGCCTTTGGTCAGTGCATATATGGTATTACACAGATTTGATCGTGGTCATCTAGTGGTCATTTTGGCCAAAATTTATGAAATCTTGATTTTGTCTCTGCAATAAGTGACCCTTACGCATGTGCTTCACCTTTTGGTCAGTGCATCATATGGTGTTGTAACAGATTTGGATCAGTGGTCTCTGTGGTCATTTTGGCCCAACCATATTAAATCTCTTCTCGACAAATAAGGCATGTGATTACAAACAGTTGTGCACATTCAGTGTCTATGATCAGTGCACATAGGGTGTACACAGAATTTTGATCAGTTGGTCAGCAAGTGTTCATTCCAGCCAAAGTGTCCCTTAACATGACATTTAAACAGATGTTTTCGCCCAGTCAGCAAGTGATCATTTTATCCTCATGGCTAGGTTTGTGCAAGCACAATTGCTCTAGTGCACACTGCCAATTGTCAAAGACAAAGTCATCTCTACACAAGGTTTTAGCCAACAGCATTTTCGCCACCAGAAGACCACACTCACTCTGATATTGTTTGGCTCATTGCTTTGACCTCAAAATGACCCCAAATTTCACTATTCCTTCTGATTTGTTTTAGGCCTCCCGTTTTCAATTGAAAAAGCCCTCACATATTGAACTTCAAAATTTCAACTTCTGGCTAGTAACACCTTGCTATCAAACTATTTCTGAGTTCTGTACACTGTTCGACCTTAAAGGTAGATTTTGTGTGTAAGTTTAGTAGTTGAAAATTCACATAAACATTATGCATGGTGGTTATATTGATTATTTCACCATTCAACACCCACTTAACTCCTATTAAAAGGGATTAAGAGCATGGGTGATGTTAAAACCTGAAGATTGTGTTTAATTTGAGTTCTGTGAGGTCAATTGAACTTTTGACCTAATGGACACTCTTATAAAAATTTAAAGATTTCATTGAAATATGATTTGTGTTGTTGTGTTTTTATTTTGATTACCATATCTGACTGTTGTATATTTAATTATGTACTGATAACAAAATCAGTTGAGAAATATTTAACACGTAATAGTCAAAATGTAGTTGTGTACAATGCTAATTGAATTCTCAAGGATAGCATGAGTGAGGTTAGGCATGGGCGGGTCGGGGAGGGCCAATGGTGTGAACACGTATTGAATACGGGAATATAATCGCTATCTCATCTTAGTGGCGCTGTTCTGCGCAGTTCACGATCCATAGAAAACATGTTCACACAATTTGGCCAGTCATTCTGTGTGGTGTTAGTTACAGTGTGTTATGTTATATGGACATTTTTCCCACATGGCTTTAAAGTTCTGTTTTAGATTCAGTGTGCCTTTTACAACAGATCATCAGCAATATTCTCATTATCAAACTGGTCAATTTCCTATGATCTCAAAAATTACCACACCGATTCTTTAAAGGAGTTATGTCTTGAACAAATGAACTGAAGAATAATAGTTACTTGAGTGTTCTCAAAGTTGTTGAAAAATGAACTGTTTGTCCATAAATTAACATCTGACTAGAAAACCAATGCTTGGAGCCATTCACATCTGGAGGGGGGTCTTCCCTCGCTTCAAACCACTGTGTCCAGGTTCGACCCGTCAGTCGGCTGCGATTTCATGTATGTTCACTCTACTAGGACTGCGGTTTCCTCGAGGATCCTCGTAAGCCCTGGATCTTGCAGCAATACTGCCCCATGGCTACAATTACGAGGCAAATTGAAGTTCGAACCGGTAGTTAGTTGACAGAAAGAAAAAACTAGTCGGAGACAGATCTGAGCACAGTCGAGTTTGACCCTAAATGACTTTTGAGCTCAAAAACATTGTAGACATTTTAGGAATGTCATAAGGATCATTTCAAATGGCAGCTCAATCGGAGCATTTGAAAATTGACTCTTATGACTTTGACTCTTAGGAGCCGTTCCCATAGAATGCTCTCAGCAAAGAACATTCGCTCCACACCAAATTAGCTCGGGCGAGAGAACTTCTCCTGGCAGTTAGAGCGAACACATCTCAATGATAAGATATTGTTTCCTACCTGCTCTTTCAATGAGAAGAAGTTGAGCGAACTTCTCTCCACCCTCCATAGGACGGGTTATCCGTTACCATTAACTTATATAGAGTTTGAACAGAGCGGACGTGTGGTAACTTTGCTCCAGAGTGCAGTCATCTGTGGACGACATCTCTAATGAACTTTAAGTGATCCTTTCTTTCTGAACCGACTGCTTGAAACTTCTCCTTCATTTATCCACCTGGGCATCGTAACGAATGCAAACAAAAGGGAAAAGATAACGGAACTTCGACAAGGAGATCTTATTCTATGTAAGGAATTTGCAACGGGACATCAGATTTCCGCAAGTTACTAGCACGATTAAAGCCCCACTCATAGCGGCCGCTTGATACCCTCACCGACCGTAACAAGCGGGAAACAATTAGCCCCGGGCACCGTGTCCCACGCGATACAACCCCAACTCCGATACTTCCAGCAACAGACTCGGTTCCAGCAATGATTAAACCTTATGTGGAGGGAACAGCAATGTCGATCCACTGCACGGAACATGCAACAACACCACGGACAAGAACAAAACCGATAGAATGTATCATGTGTGAGGAACTTTTCCACAAAACCTGCTGGTGTCAGGGTTGGAAACAAAACCCACATGGATGTGTCACCAAGTTGTAAAAGACATACCCAAGCTGGAAAGAGCTCCCCACAGAAGGTTCATAAACCAAGACCAAGAAATAACATGGCAAGAAAGGAAAACGCGACCCTCTCCATCCTTGTAAAATGAACATAGCACAAAGATAAATCTACTGGCCAAACCCACAAGCAACCAGAAGATGATCATGGAGTCAACAAGGTTGGACATAGGAGAGGAAACTTACCAGGAAGTACTGGTAAGAAATCGCCTAACAGACGCTGGAACAGCCGCGGCCAATGCAAACAGACGGGCTAACAGACGGGCCAAACAGACGGGCCAAACAGAACGGACCTAATGGACGGGCAGCAAGCCAAACAGAACGAACCTAATGGGACGGGCAGAAACCTAACAAGACGGACCTAATGGACGGGCGAAATGCCAAACAGACGGACCTAATGTACGGCAAAATGCCAAACAGAAGGGCTAAACAGACGGGCCAAAACGGACGGCAAAACAGGACGGGCAGCAGGACCACTCAACAGTCACGCCAAAATCCCCCAATGATCACCAATAGCCTACAGACGAAAAAAAAAAATTGGGAAAACCCTAAAGCAGCCATACGGTCAAATAAAGTCACAATAAAGTTGATACAAACCTTAGTAATGCTTGATCCGTACTTTCTATTCAACCCGGCAACTGACATGCAAAACGATTTAGTCTAAATAACAGTCGTTTTTGTTTAATCATGATTCAGCCTGCCACATGCGGCTATATGGTTCTTTGTTTTTGTTATATTTATCCACATTTTGCTTTAAATAGTTATTTCATACATGGCAAAAAAGAAAAAAACTTGGGCCTCATTGGAAAATAAGCCTGTATGTTAATAGGCTTATGGCTTATTCTTGTTTGAATAATTGTTTATTTGATTCGAATTGGGCAATTCATAGTACATACCAATAATAGTGGTGTGATCTTAGTGCATAATAAACCAGCATGTCTCTCCCTTTACAGATACAAAACTATACGTAATTATGACGTGTAATCATCTTATCTTGTTTTGTAAAACAAATTTTTGATAAAATTTGTTTTAGATAAAACAATGGAGAGAAAACATTAATACAATCAACCATCTTCTATTCCCGTGTCATTTGACTCTCGATCTCGAATTTCACTCTCGATCGATTTTATACCAATCGCTTTATTTGCACCTATAAAAAGGCTTATGTGACCAGTTGTTACTCATCAAGTCAAGGGATTGCGACTGGGGTAGAGAAAAAGTGCAGAGAAGAGTAAAAGTAACCAGATTAATTTGACATAATTTTGTGTTGGGGGGTGGGGGGGGTTTAAAGGGGTTTTTGAATGGGCTCTCTTTCACCGCCAGTTACGCGACGTATTGGGTTTTAGGCCTAAAAGTTAGAACTATATTAACACTTTTACATAGTTGCACTTTGATGTGACATACCCGTTTCAGGAGCAGTGTTTTTCAAGTTGTTTATTAACCAGCCATCATGTATACAAGTGAATAGCGGTAAATTGCAGAAATGAACAAAAATTTTCATCTCGATGTTGTTCCCCAAATGACTCATGAGGCGGAGCTGGACTTGCTGGAGACCCGGTGACCTAGTCGCAAACTATAGAGCAGATGCATCGCGTGTTTAATTGTTTCAATTTGAGCTTTAAATCCATTACTGAATAAAGTGACGATAGGGTAAAACTATAAGAAATTCATATGATAAAGCTAAAGGTATAATAAGAAAATCTTTTTAAACACTTAAACTGCATACGGGGGGGGGGTGTTTCCTAGGTACCCAACTTTAGTTTTTCGCGGCGATTTTGAACGCTGCAATTGCCATATATTTGGTTTAAATTTTTGTTCTTGTCTACTTATAGTTGCGCTTGCATTGGTGCAACAAAAAAATTTCAAATCCTCGCGTCTTTTTGCGTTAATTAGCATGTGGTACCTAGGAACCCCCCCACCCTTATGCACTAACGGAAGTGCCCATGACAAAAATGAAAACTCTTATTCGGTAATGTGATTCTGATTTTCATTAAATGCATTTTACAACCTAGTGACAGAAACAAAGTAAAATAATTATTAAAAAAAAATCTTGAATCGTATAGTAGGCCCTATGGGAGCCATTAATAGTTTATATACATGTAGCGGTTTACTGTAGAAACCTATGGTAAATTATACCACAGTAACCCTAACAAATATAAATGGCATGAGACATATGTTTGTGCTTATTATGGGTAAATATAGTTATTCTTCCCCAATTAAAGCATTCAGCACAAGCCCAGGGGGGAAGCAATGACATAGAAATGCCGAAAAAGAAACCAAATTAGTGTCTTTTTCGCACATTTTGATCGCGAAATTAAAAATCAATGTTTTGCCCCTAATTTTACTGAACGACTTTCTTGAGTTTTTATTTCTTATTGTTGAGGTCATTTTGAAGCATTCTAACATGTGGTGGATTTCATTAAAACAATCCTTTAGGGTTGGCACCCCCGTTATGCACTTAACGGGAGTGCAAAACCCGTATGCATTAAGTGTAATGTTTAAATGTGCACTGTTGTTACGTATGCGGGCACACGATGTTGGGACGTCGAAAACAGGTTCTGAGTGTTACAAATTTACGTGTGTGAAATGCAAATTGCTCGACGTCGTGGCTAGCCTTGAATTTCTGTTATGGGTCCCTTTTTGGCAAAAAACAAAATCGTATAGATAGATACTTCCAGACTCCTGGACGGTCACGTCCATATCCAAAACCAAGATCCCCTCGTACAATTCTAAAACACGACCTGTATTCTACGTGCGGACAATTGTTTTGATGTCAATATGTCCGAGGATATATTGTTACAGTGGGCAAACATACGCGCCTTCCATTAAAATTATGAGTTTTGGTACTAGTTCCTAGCATTTAAATTTCATTTCACCTTTGGCCCAAAACCAAGGATTAAAACACAAAAATCATGCAAGAACGCATAACTTATTTCCATCGTGCATGGTCTTGTGCTACAGTGGGTTAAACAAGTTGCACTATACAATGTACCTGACAATATAAAAGTTAAAATACATAAAAATATGAAAATAGGTTGCAAATAACTTGGATAAAAAATGAACTAGGACCAGCCATATAGTTTCACATACACACTTTGTTCAGATCTAGATTCTCATGGTTTAGGAATCATCGTGAAAAACTTGCTAAACAGTACAAGTTAAAAAAAAATCACCTCATCCTGAAATAATTTGAAGCATGTATATACACTTAGGCCTATAATTGATTGGATAGACCGATGCGCCGATATACTTAGTTTTGGATCACATTCACCCAAAGACCACATTTTTTTCTTATTCGTGAGTTCCACGTATGATAGTGCGTCTGTTTCGTAAATAGCCGCGTCCATTGGCCAAACAGCCGCGTCCATTGGCCAAACAGACGCGTTGGTCTATTTGTCCAGTCGTTTAAAGGTTTGTATTATAATTTGTAAGTTACCATTTATACGTCCTGAGTCAGGGAAACTTCAATTTTTTTTATTTTTATTCACATCTTCACAATATAGAGAATATAATATAATTATAATATAATTTAAATATACTAGTGAAGAGCAAAGGTTGACATAATGTAATATGCAATAATGAAGGCAATATTAGCTGTAACACGGTTAAGTATAAGCACGATTGATTACACTGGCCTACGAAATTAAAATACTTTTTTCTCGATTTTTTTTCTGTGACGTAAAGGACACCTTCCCTGAGGAGACCGTCAGTCCGAAAACTTTAAATCCGATTTAAACCATTACATGTATCATGCTTTGAGGTGTCCGATACGCGATAATATCGGATCCTACGCATGTTAATGATAAAATTGGATGATTTTCGTCCAATATTTATTGGTCTCGCTATGAGTTTTAAAATATTGGGCTCGACTGCGTCTTGCCCAATATTTTTGCAACTCATAGCTCGACCAATAAATTTGAGCTGAATCAATCCACACTGTTAAAAATAAACCTGTAAAAAAAAACAGGCATTTGACTGGCACCTGGGACTCACTACATGCAGAACGTAAAATAACTGGAGCCGTAAAAATACGAAAACATTGCAGGGAACGTAAAATAACGGCGTAAAATCTCAGCTTCAACGTTATTGTTGGTTTTTGACCTGTTTAAACAATATTAAGAATTAAAACGGTATTACAATCTTCTGACCAAATTTTCACGTCGTAGCTATGGCATCATACAAACGTTGTATTTATGTTACCACGTGGTTGTAAAAAAAAGTTATATTTCAGGCAAACAATTTTGGAAAAAAAGGCAATAAAAAAGGAAACGTTGAGAAATAAAGATTAAACCATCTTATCACGTTGTTTGATTATGGTGATAGTACAACATTCTAATGTCACCAATTACTTAATCATCATACGAATAAACTCCAATACAGTTACCTTACCAAGATTCGAACCAGGGCCTTAAGTTAAGTCCTAACCTTATTCCAATACACTACATGACTTTATACTGCTAGCAGATGACTAAAATTAAAATATATATAAGTGTGGGTACTATTGAAAAGTTTTGCCTTTTTGACGACTTTAACTTACGACGTTATTTAACACATTTTATAGGTAAAAAACGATTTTCATGTTCGTATTCGTACATTAAAACAAGTAAGGTCCAAAAGAACGTAATATTACGGAAAACTAGAAATAACGGTCAGAGTATAAATACTACTTTTTCCAAAAATGTTGTAGTATTATTTGTAGCACTGTTTTATTTAATTTTTCTGCTTCCAAATTGTAATTTTATGTAGGGTTATAGGTACAGGTAATAAAGCGTGAGATTATTGAATAATTGGGGGGTTTGTTACACTTTTGAATACGCATCTTTTCATGAAAAAATAAAGTCAGCGGCCCGTTAATTAGATAATTAGTGAAGGTCCCAATGGACCCCCTTTCCACCAATGGAGTGTTAGTAAAATGATGAGGTAATTAAAAAGTAGTTTGAATATTTTTCTTTTTGACTTTTGTCTTTTTTTATAAAACACATAAATAATAATATGAAAATAATATAATACCTAATTTTCTATAGCGCCTTTTCCCATGGATTCAAAGCGCTGTTGCCTATTATCATTTACACAACCGTTACATAATTTTGAACAACAGACGTATCCTTTAGTGCTTTAATTCTTCAATTATTGTGAATCCGCCGATCGTGCTCGGATCAGGGATCCCGTGTGTTAGTGTTACCGGAAAAACCAAAAGGGATAGAGAGTAACAAGACAAAACAATGCCCACCTACCAAAATATGACATATTAAGATTCATGGCAAATAGAAAACATTCAACTTTTCATCCACATATATATATATTTTGTGGGAACGACGCCGTGTTTAATTTGTGTTCCCCTTTTCCGAATTTGAAAACAATAGGGTGTTCACAATAATTAAGTGCAAATTTGTATCATCAAAAGAAAAAAAATGTTTTCCTCTAAGGATATCCGTCTTGAACGAGAGAAAAGGGTAAATTATAAAATCATCTCATTGTCATTATTTTTAAAAATAATCATGTAATTAAATTGTTATATCTTCAATTGAATGTAAATTTCAGTCACAGAATATAATTTTTTTGTATATAAACAGTAAGCGTGGATTCATCGTAACTTGTATCTTACCAAGAAATTCTTAGAAATAAAAAAGTTGCAACTTTGATCTTTCTGTTGTATATGAGAACCGTTGTCCAAAAATCGTTTTATAAAAACATTAAAAGGGCCATAAAGCGCTTGATAATAACATGACGTCGGATTGATTAAGAATATTTAATGTCAGTATTTAAAAGTTCAGGTTTAAAAATCGTGGTGAAATAATGCTACTCTACTTAGATTATGGTCAACAGTATGTGTATATATTTGGTATGCAAAACTACACTGAAAATAAATTCTCGGGATACTCAATAACATTTAATTGTACCGGTTTTTGCATGTAATTTTTAGGTAATTTATCAATAATCCTTATTTGAATTGAGTTAATCTCACAATGTCATCAGTGCAACTCTTTTAAATTGTTACATGTACTAAAAATCACACCATTACTGTTACCAGTTACTGTGTGCTTATTTAGCAGTACTCCAAGAAAATTATCAAGTTACGTAGTGTACAATATCGGAAAAGAAAGAAGAAACAAACGAAAAAAAAAAAAATGGTTTGAGATACTATGTGCCGTGTTTTACATTGCAGCATTCATTAATACATTAGCCGTTAATTCATCTAGTAAATATATACATGTAGGCCTATTCAAACCCAACCCATACTTATGAAACTAAATTACTTAACCACAATTTACTACGCTCTAGATTACTATTTGTTCTTTTCCAAAATAATATATTGCTAATTAAATGAACAAAGAGGGTTTTTGAGTATACAAATTGAAGTAGTGAAAATAAGATACAATTACTGCTTGTTGGTGTTCTTTTGTTGTTACACATTGTTTTGTTGTGTACTTTGAATTAGTAACTTAATGATGCGTCTAGTTGACTTCAAAAAATATCAAAAATTACATAACAATCAATACAGCAGCAAGTGTAAAATTTTTGATTGGAATAATTGTGTTTTCAACTTTCTAAAATGAAAATAAGGTTATTTGTGACCAATTTAAAGACTTAATCATGTACATATTTGAGTATTTATAAGAAAAATCATTGAATTGAGTATTATATGATTAATTTTTTGAGTAACAATTACTAACCACACTGATCATTTTGAGTGTTTATACTTTGCCCGCTTCAACTAGACGTGGACACACTTTGTCGTCAATAAATTCGTTATAATTATAAATCTTCCGGGATTTTTTTTTCAAATCCGTACATTATGCTCGAGGTGTTAGGCGACAAAAATTCCAGGGAGCTGTGAATGCCTATCAGTTATAGCATAATTAACTTCATGGTATACTGCTTAACAGGAGCTGAACCCAATTGTCTCAGAATTTAGTAGGCCTATGTTAAAACCATTTAACGCGTTTATTACGTCATCTGAGTGTAAATATGGGGGGAAAAAAACACATATTAGTTTCATCTTTTGTGGTTTTCAATATCACTCATTATTTTCCACATGCGAGAATTGTCCAGGCAGTTAATTGTTACCGTCAGGGAGGTTGTGATTAAATTTATTTCACACACCATTGGCATTGTACTTGATATACAAATTAGCATGCAGTAGAGGGCTGGCTCAATATCGACTGCACTCGGTTCTTTATAGTATTCCTTTATGACAAATAGGCCTACCTGGTAATTCTCTTATATCTCTTAAAGACTTTTTCATGGTATATTCATATTATCTGTGGGGATTTGAGATTTTGTATCATCCATGGACACTTTTAAAGTCTCCATGGTGTCCTGCGCATTTGGGATTCTTTCCAATGGTGGTGACTTTACTGTGTTTGCTTCCATTCCCAGCTCGTCTGTTTCACTTATTCAAGAGGCGACTGCCATTGGTCAAAATGGAACGTACGTACAATAGCCGTCTGTTTGGCTAAATTGCCCCGGTGTCATATTCGGGATTTTGCCGCGGCTGGTAAGGGCCGTCTGTTTATAATTAGTACGGCCAATAAGCCGTCTGTTGGAGCAAAATCGCCCGCTATCGGGAATGGCCACGGCTGTTTGGCCCGTATGTTTCATAATTCGTACGGCCAATAGCCCAGGCGTTTTTGCAAAATTGCCTCCGGCCATTCGGGAATGGACCCGGCTGTTAGCCCGTTCGATAGGCTATTTACCAAATTTATATAGGCCTAAAACTACCGGATACGATACATCGGGGGGGAAACAGGCTCCATCATAGGAGATTCAAAAATTAAAGACATTCATTAAGCTGGTCTCCAGAATACCACGGTAAAGTAAAGGGTATTACGCGGTGGGAAAGTTACAGACATCATGCAATATTCAGGGAACCAGTTAAGTAGGATCTATATTATCCATGCCGGCACAATGACTGTACTAGAGATGAAGATTTGGAACCGGGCCAAGGGCACTGTTAGTTGATGGTTCAGTCTGTCAGAGAAAGCCTAACACAAGAATCTACATATCAACCATCTGCCCAAGGACGCGGCGGAGATGGAAAACACAAACGCGTAGACAACATGAACTCTCTGTACAAGGAATTAGCTGCAACTTCGGATCATTGTGAACTCATTGATAATGACGCAGAAATTTCCATTAGGAACAATGACGAGACAAGAACTCGCTTAATGGTAGCAGGTTACACCTATCCAAGCAAGGGACACGGAAACTATAACCAACAATCACATTCGCAATTGCCCACATCATCAAGCCGACGACAAGGAAAATCCCCTAACCGCCTACAGGCAACAAGAAAGTACCATGAAACAAAGGGAAGAGGATGTTACTTCTGTGGAGAACTTAACCACCAGAAGCAGGATTGTAAATATGGAACGGGCTTTGGAAATGCAAAAATGTGGCGAACTTGGACACAAAGTAAAGAACTGTAAGAGGCCGTAGGCAAGAGGAAAAATGCCGTTTCTGAATTAACAGAGAAGAAAATTGCTTAGCGGCAGTGCGCTGCATTGTTAAAAATGGATGATTCTTATACATACTTGTATGTAATCAATTTGAGGTCCTTAAAGCTGAAGGTAAATGAAGGGAGACGATAAGGGTGAAATACCTCAATGATAGTAATGATAGATTCACACGTGTAAATAATGATAAACCTCGAGGTAACAACTCTAAACATACCGGTAGGCGCAATTAGAAGAGAGTGGAAAACGTAAGAATCAAAGAAGGTGCAATTGTATTAAAATTGCTCTTCATAATATCGCGGTGCCAAAAGTAAATTACGATCTCAAACACTTATTGTGTCGAATCATATCAGATCATTGGCCCTTCGAATCATTTCTGAAAGATCAACCAACCAGATGTAAATAAATGGTTATTATTGGATTGGTAAAAACCGCGATAATAATTATAAGAAAGTAGGGTGGAATAGCGTTTCCTTATACGAGTATGACGTCAAAATTCTTGACGACAATGTCTTTGACACAAAAGTCGACACCTATGAAAGACTTTGGGTTAAAATTCAGCTCACCGAGTCTTCGGATTCGCGTCTATTTTAGCGGTTGATACTTTCCTTGCTGAAGGAAACTGATCGTATGCTCAAAGACGAGCTCTATGTTAACCTTCTGTCAGCAAATCATAAAAAAAAATCCACAATGAGATAAAATTGATGCAAATATAATTAAGTATGGGCCGACTCAACGGCCAAAAATTGCGAAATAATATTCTGAAACGAAGATCCGACACGTTACAATGGTAAAGGGTTTGCCTTGAGTTTATGTGACGCTCAGACTAAATATCCTAAACCTGAATGATAAATGTACAGGTGTTATACATGGGTAAAAAATCAACAAAGGAAAGTGTTGACTATATGTGTGTCCTGATAATGTTATTAAACAATCTTGGTAAGCTTTTGTGATGAGAAGGTAGATCCACCTAGGTTCTTTTTTTTTTTTTTTTTTTTTTTTTTTTTTTTTTTTTTTTTTTTTTTTTTTTTTTTTTTTTTTTTTCTGATCAAACATGTTCATAGCCCAAACTCTGACGGGCCCCCATTTCAGACTCTCCTAAGTCCAATACGAATAATTGTTCCCATGATCATAATATTATACGTTGGAATAGTAGCAAACCAAAGGATTGGGTTCCCTTACCAGGAACTCTCAAATCAAACCTTTGCTAATGGCGCGACCCAATTACACGTCTGCCCACCGAGCGTGGCATGAATGGCAACATATGTGACAACAGCGGCCACTGAATCAATAGGTCTGGCCAAAAACTAAGAAAAAGGAATTGCTAAACAATGTTCGATGGTGAGATTTGGATTCAATTAACGACAGAAAGGAGGCTTTGAAAAAAACACAGGCCACATCTCGAAGCGGTAAAGACATGTTAATTTTGATGGTGACATTTGCGATTCAACTCTGGCCAAGATTACAAAGAAACGCAATGAATTAAAGCAACTCATTAGCGCAAGATTATGCCAAATGAGGGTGATCGATGCTCCGACATATGAGAAAGGTGGTCCTAAAAGTAAAGCTCTGGAATCATGAAGGGTAGTAAAACAAATAATAGCACTAGATAATTAGGATACCAGGGACTAATCAGACCACCTCAGACAAAGAGCTATGAAAAAATCCGTATGTTGATACTACAAACTTTGCGGTAGAGCATATTAATCTCCTCATGCTAATTGAAGAGGGCAATACATAGTTTATTTGCGACATCAAAGACACTCAACATTGTATAACCAGGATGTGGGATTAACTAACTTGAATAAAGATAGTTATTTGCTATCGGACATTAATTTTTGAATAACCAGGATATAGGAGTAAATAATAAACTTGATAATAAAACTTGCTCCTGTGAAGAGACATAATATTGAGTCAATATCTAATGTAAGAACTAATAAAAGCCCCGGCTCCACCGAATAATATAACAACATGAATTGATTAAAAATGGTGGGGACGCTATGCGTTGACTCTTCCCATTCCCTGTTTCGCTATTCAAAAGGCCTAACAACTCTTGAGTGCATCCCAGATGGGATGGAATGAAGGATAATTATTCGATTTTTTAAGAAAAGAGATCCTAAAGACCTTGACAATTACAGAGGCATTACACTAAATCGTGTGTCTCGAAAGGTTATACTAGAATTGTGCCCAGCGTGTACAAGTTATCGAGAAGAATAATATTCTTACTGAGGTTAAGGTAGCTCGCCGAAAGACAGGCGCTGTGAAGACCTATATTCACTCTAAAAGTATCGTAGCTGCGCCACGCCAGCCGAGGCCACAAAAACACCATACTGGCGTCCTTGACTTCAACAAGGCATTCGACACTGTCTGGAGACACGCGTCATTTAAAGCAGCTCAAGATGTTGGTATGCAGGGAAGCTTCCTTTAAATTATTATGAAATGATACGCCTTAGAAAACGCTAAAAGCAAAGTTCATTTTCAAGATATGAGATACAGATTATTTTAATGTTGAGAAAGGTGTGAAAAAAGGTGCCAGGTAAGTAACGATATGAATCGCAATAACAACGCGTGGGGGTTTTTTTTGGTCGATGGAACAGCCGCCCCCCCCCCCCCTCATGGCAATTGAACAGAGGGCTAAACAGCGGCCAAACGACGGACTAAACAGACGGGCCAAATGGACGGGTAGAAAGCCCAACAGACGGGCCTAATGGAAGAGATAGAAAGCCTAACAGACGGGCCTAATGGACGAGCAGAATGCCAAACAGACGAGACTAAACAGACGGGCAAAACGGGCGGCAAAACAGACGGGCAGGCAGAACTACTCAACAGTCACGCGAAATTCCCCCAAAGCATTACCTACAGACGAAAAAGAAAAAAAAAACGGGAAAACCCTAAAGCAGCCCATCGGTACAATAAAGTCATCAATAAAGTGGAGAAAAATCTTAGTAAAAAAAAAAAAAAAAAAAAGTGACTTGTTCCGTACTTTCTATTCAACCATGCAAAACGATGTTAGTCTTAAATAACAGACGTTTTGTTTAATTACGTATGAGTCAGCATGCACATGCGGCATATGAGGTTGTGTTTTGTTTGTCCTCCACATTTTTGCTTACATAGCTAATTCAGTACATGCAAAAAAAGAAAAAACCCTGGGCCTCATTGAAATAAGCTGTAAATGGCTTTAGGATTATATTGCGTTTTAATCATTTTTTGTTTGTTCGAAAGTTGCAATCATAGTAATACTAATAGTGTGCTTGTGTGCATAAACAAGCCAGTCTCTATATGCCTTTACAGATGCAAAACTTTGGCCGAAATATTTAAAGATTACCTTTTTTAATGTAAATATTGGATATAGCAATGGTAGCTTTTTGCAGTTTGCCTAAAAAGGTCGAATCGTGAGAAAATAGGACAAATTGTGTTATTGGCCAGCAAATCTGAGGACAATTTCCTTGTTGATACGGTAAAAGATGATGCCAATCAAGGTAGTACTGTTCCTTTTTGTACTTGGATTTCTGTGTTATTATTGGGTCCTTTTTGGCAAAAAATCGAGTATAAGATGATACTTCCAGACTCCCGGAGTCACGTCCCTATCCAAAGCCAAGACACCTCGTAAACAAAATTCTTGAAAACCGACCGTATTTACGTGTTTGACGTTGTTTTGAGTCCTTATGTCGATGCTATTAAAAATTATGAGTTTTGTGTACTAGTATCCCAAGCATTAATTTCTTTCACTTTGACAAACCAAGGATTAAAAACACAAAAATCATACATGAACGCATATACTTGCGCATGCCAAGTCCATAGAAACCTATGGTATTTGCTGATATTGCATCTTGCTTTGATAAAAAATATCTCAAATATTTGTTCCTACAGTTTGCAAAAATTTTGATACTATATTGTGTGAATATGGCCCCCTCGTAAATTCTAAAACCGACTGTATTTCTACGTGTTGGCGTTGTTTTGATGTCCTATGTCCGATGTATATTGTTACAGTGGCAAAATACGCCCGCCTTTCATTAAAAATTATGAGTTTGGCTACTAGTTATCCCAAGCATTTAAATTTAATTTCACTTTGACAACCAAAGATTAAAAAACACAACACTCATACATGAACGCATATACTTATTTCATCGTGGTTCTGGCCGTACATGTTAATACAAGTTGCACTATACTGTACCTGACAATAAAAAGTAAAATCATATCAATATGAAAATAGATGCAAATAACTTGAGATTAAAAATTTAATTAGAGACCAGCCATATAGTTTCACATAAACACTTTGTTCCGATTAGATTCTCATGGTTTAGGAATCATCGGGCAAAAATTGCCTAACAGTATTTTTCAAAAAAAAAAAAAATCATTGTCAGCACTGAAATAATTGGTAGCATGTACATATTTCTACAACTTTATGATGGATAGACCGATGCGTCGATATACTTCCAGTTTGGACCCCATTCACCAAAGCCCAAAGACAACATTTTTTCTATTCGTGAGTTCCACGTATGATTAGGCGTCTGTTTGTAAACAGCCGGACGTCCATGGGCAAACAGCGCGGCCATGGCCAAACGACGCGTGCCCGTTATTTCGGTCGTTTAAAGGGTTGTATTATAATTTGTAAGTTCCATTATACGTACAGCGATCAGCCGGAAACTTCATTGTTTTTTATTCACAAAGGTCATTCCGTGAATTACAATATAGATTTATATTATAATATAATTAAAATTACTAATGAAGAGCAAAGGTTTGACATAATGTAATATGCAATATAAGCATATAGCTGTGAACCCCCCAAACGGATAAATATAAGCACGATTGATTACACTGGCCTACGAAATTAAAATACTTTTTTCTCATTTTTCTGTGAATAATGAAACCTCACGGCCGCAACATAGAATACAATGAGATTCAATTAGCGCAAGCGCTGGGAGCAAGGACTGAGATATATTTTGTTTATTTAATGCTTTTCATTTATATTGTATTTCTATTTCGCCCATGTGTTAGGGACCCTAGGAAAAATTGTCTACTAGATTGTTTACAAAGATTCGTTTTAAAAAATCTTATCAGGAGTTGTTATCAACGAATTGCACAACAATTTACGTAATTATTTTGCCAATCATTCATGACATATAACAAATAGACAATTCACACTAATGATACCAGACAGGTTGGTTAATTATCTCAAAGAGAAACATAAATTTAAAGCAATAAAAAAAATAAAAAAAATAAAAAACTTATTTAAAACAAAACTTCATCATTAATCTTTTACTTTTCATCCTCCTCTTATTTAAGTTCATCATGCCTGTGCTCTCTTTCTCTTAATTTTCTTATCCCAGTATTAGGTATGCATTTGAAGCTGATTGAAATTCTGCCATAAGAGGACAGCACCTAACAATCTCTGTAGACCCTCCTTTCCAGAGATGTGATGTGCAAAGCAACATTTTTGTTGTTTTTTTTTTTTCTTCGAAAGGCACCTAAATTTGAAGTCGTTTGTAGCGGGACATGTCAAATTTGCATGGATTATTATGAAAATACTTGAATCCAAAGTTATTACCTTTAACTGATATATTACCATTATAAAAGGGTCATATATAGGTATATTGTAGACTCTGTAAGTATTAAAAGTTGGTAGGTGAAATTTTTTTTTGTCACCCGAAAAGTGCGATTTTCGGACAAAATTGCCACAAATCAATATTTTGTAGCTTTTCTTTTTTTGAACGTGAAATAGACATTAGGCCCTGTACTGACAAGGGTACAAAAGTTCCCCCCCCCATATTTTTTTTGCAGTAACGATGGCAGTATAACAGCAAAAATATTACTAGACAATGATTTTACACTGTTCATTAATTTATTTTGTTCATTTCAACAGTGGAATACAAAATACCATTATAGTACACGTAGCCTATGTGAATTTACAAAGGACATCAAGTCATATGCCTTGGTGGGTCCTTTATGTAGTTGCTTGCAACAATTTATTTTGTGAGTTGTTTTGTTTCCCAAAACGGACCAGATACCAATGGACATCGTTTTTATTGAAGCCTAGCCAGTGTAAGTCATTTTCCCATGTAAGAATTCTATAGTATTACATTGGATTGTCATAGAGTTTATAACTACTCGTTTATTACCTTTGATGTGACATTGACATGTCAATGGTCGCTTTATAATTCCTGAATACTTTCCATGGAAACTTTGCCATTTTTTTCTCACATGGAGATTTCGACTTTTAGAAAATTTTCCACGGTAGTCCTTCAATCATATAGTCGCTTTTATGGCCCACAATAGTCCCACTTTCTCACTGGGTGGGGTCAATCTTAAAGTTCATTTGATCTAATGTGCCTCTCCCACCACACCTCTTCCCCATACTCATTAATTATTTTTCAACTGTTATTATTCTTTCCTAGCATCGTTTGTGTTTAAATGACCAAGATCTTAACTGGTATTACAACAACTCACGTAATAATGATATATAATTATATAGATTTAAATTTGGATGCTTTTGTATTCATTATAGTATCCTGCATATACACTGTATAATTCCTCTCCCATTGTGTAAACCTATAATTCGATAACGTTATTGTTTTGGTCAATAATGTATAATCATGGAAGAGAGGTGGTGAATACAATATGGTCTGTCTAACTTTTAAAATTGCTTGTGTCAAATCGGTTCACTATTTATGACAATAAACGGGGCAGTAATATCACAAGAAATTACTGTTTTCAAAGCGCAGACTATATGTTGGCGTGTAGCTATATCTTAAACGCAACTTTGGCATGGGGATCGCCATCGGATGGGATTTTTTATTGCGTTTGCCTCCTTTTTCCCATCGTAGCACCGGCAGCCTTCGCCCAACATGACCTTGCTTTCATCACAGCGCGCTGTGCAAATTTACTTAAACACTTGCTGTTTGACAACGACGCTATGTGTATGCGATGGTGAGTCCATGGTGATCGCACAGGACCGCGCGTGAACGCAAACGCATGTCGTGCATGTTACGGCGCGCGCATATGCTTCGCGCCGACGTCTGTCGTGCCTGTGCTACGCATCCCCGCTGGTAGGCTGAAAAGAGAACGTTTTATAAATAGCGGTTGAGAAAGAATAGGAGAGGGGGAGATCTGAGATAGTCTTGAGGCGAGAGAGAGAGGGAGGGGTGGAGAACCGGGAGGAGGGAGAGGAGAGGGAGGGAGAGAGAGGGAGGGAGAGAGAGAGGTGATCGAGAGGGAGAGACGAAGAGAGAGAAAACAATTTTTAGAGGGGGAATGTTGAAAGAGAGAGAGACAAGCCAGACTAGACAGTGACGGAGGAAGGGGAAAGGGAGAGGGAGAGGTGATCGAGAGAGGGGGAGAGAGAAGAGACTGGAAGAGAGAGAGAAAAACGTAATTTGTAGGGGGGGAAATGTTGAGGGATATAGATAAGGAAGAGGGGGGAGAGATGCATGGTCACGCAGAAAAGGTGAGAAGATAAAGAGAGAAAAAAAGAGAGGTAGAAAGTGGCCAGAAGAGTATTGAGAGGGGGGGGGGCAGATGAGAGAAAAAGAAAGAAAAACAAAAAAGGATGTAGAGTAACGCGGAGGTGTCCTTTTTCCAGACAATCATATATCACTCCCCCTCCTTGCCATATATTATCCCAATTCTTCGCCCACAATTTAAATAAGCATCAACTTCTTCACAATAAATGACCCAGAGACAACACCTATTCCCCACCTCAGGGGACAAATAACGGGAAGAATAGACACCCCTGAAAAAAACGGGCAAAAAGCAGAGAAGGAAATAAAAGAAAGGAAGTTTGGGGAGTTAGAAAAATAAATGTGGCTATAACAGGAATACGAGTAAGCACACGGGGAATAGGGGTCACTTTGAGATAAAAAGGTTAACACTGAAATTCTATACGGAATAATGATGTTTATATTAGAAATTGGAGTTTGAGGTGGTGTCGCCGTAGTATCAGTGATCGCTTCTGTTCAGTGATCGCTTCCATTTCATGGATCGCTCCCGGTCAGTCAGCTGCGGGAGGCCCGCGCGAAGCGCGGGGCCTCCCGCTAGTATGTATAATGGAACATATTTGTATCGAATTGGGTGTGAGGGACCCCAAAACACTAGGTTTCTAGAAGTAAATAATGATTTTGGTTCGGTTAAACTGAAAAAGGAACAAAACTCAGAAAAAAACCCCCAGCTAGATGTATGCCAAAAAATGGACAGCTGCTAATACCCCACTTCTCACAATTCGATATTTCAAAGGATGATGTATGGTCTAAACCTGAATATCATTTAAGAAGATTTGTTAAACCTACAATCTGATTATAAAGCCTTATATTTAAGGTGCAACGATAGATTTTGAGTAATCCATATTATGTGTCATTGTAATACGTTTATATAGATTTTACCTTGTATTTAGCTACCAAGAAATGTATTAACAATGAAAACAAAAGATGATTTATTTGCTTCAATATTAAACATAGGCTGAATGCGGGAAATTAAATGTTCAGAAAAAAAATAATTTTAACAAAGCAATATTGCTCAGGTTATTCTTTCAGACGGGAATTAGTGATAGAGCTATTGCATTGATCAGTGTGAAATTACCGATTTTTTTTTTTTTTTTTGGAACCTGGTATGTGAAATCTTCTTAATGCGCCTTTTAATACCGAAACATCAATTTTATTAAGGGGGCGAGTCTGGGGTGAATAGAATAGTATGTCTTCATAAATGTGATTCTCAATTTTAAAATTCACACCATATACTTTACAATGTTTATGTTGCTTATTTAGCAAGTACTCCAGAAATTATCAAGTCTAGTCCAATTAGGGAAAAGAAAAGAAAAAAAAAAAGAATGGTTTTGATGGTACTGAGTGCCGTGTTTTATATTGTGTCATTCATTTTAATAATTAGCGTTTAATTCGTTCTTCTTGAATATACACATAGGCCTATCTGCAAAGGAAATAAGGATATTGTTACAATTTAAAGACTTAATCATATTTTGAGTATTATAAGAAAAAATCTTGATTGGATATATCTGATTAATTATTTTGGTAACAATTACTAACCACACTTATCATTTTTGCGTTGTTATACTTTTGCCGCTGTCTAATAGGCGTGGACACACGTTTTCGTCAATAATTTGTATAATTTATAATCTTCCGGATTTTTTTTTAATCCGATACATTATGTCCGAGTTAAGCGGCAAAATTCAAGTGAGCTGTATTTGTGAATTGCATATCAATATGATAATTAACTTCATGGTTATATTGCTTAACAGGAGCTGAACCCCATCGTCTCAGACTTTAGTAGGCTATGTTAAAATTAACGTGTTCTTACGTCTAATTGAGAGTAAGTCTGACATTATTAGTTTCCATAATTTTGTGGTTTTAAAATAAGTGATTATTTTCCACATTCAGTTCCATGTACAGGCAGTTAATTGGTACCGTAGATCAAAACAAAAATTGAGCAGTTTCGACGTGTGGCTTTTATTCCAACCATTGGCCTTGTACTTGTCGACAAATTACGAGGCATTCCGAGGCCTGGTCAATGTCGAGGCCACTCCGGTTCTTAGTATTCGTTATACAACAATCGGCCTACCTTGAATTCTCTTAATTTCTTAAATGACCTTGTTCCATGGGTATATTGATTTATAATCTGTGGTGACTTTGAGATTTTTGTATTCTATCCATGGAAACTTTTAAAAGGTCTCCATGGTTTCTTTGCGGATTTTGGATGTCTTTCCATGGAAACAATGGTGGGGACTTTACTGTTTTTGCTCCCATTCCTAGCTCGTCTGTTTCACTAATTAAAAGAGCACTGCCATTGGTCAATGGTACGTTACGTCCAATAGCCCGTCTGTTTTGGCTAAATGGCCCGGCTTTCGGGGATGGCCGCGGCTTAGGCCGTCTGTTTAATAATTCGTACGGTTCCATAGCCGGTCTGTTTTGGCAAAATCGCCCGGCTATATGGAATGGCCGCGGCGTTTGGGCCCGTCTGTTTTCAAATTCGTACGGCCACAAAGCCGTCTGTTTTAGCAAAATTGCCCCGGCCATTCGGGAATGGACGCCGGCTGTTAGCCCGTCTGATAGGCAATTTTACCAAATTTATATAGCTCAAGTGTTGTGCTTTTCGCCAATTATTTGGCGTGGACTATTACGAGCTGGCTAAAATGATTACGATCCAAAAACTTGGTATAAGATTTTGGCAATCAAAAAATCGGTGTTTGTTCTGGCAGACGACGTGGTCTTAATTGGCGAGAATGATCGGGATCTTGTTAAACTCCTTGATGTCGCTAGTGAATTTTCGAACAAATGGAAAATGTCTTTAACTACGATATCAAATGTAATAATTACAGGCCAAGTAAAATGAACATAGAAAATGGAAACTAAGTAATAATACCATAAATGAGGTTAATGAGACAAATACCTAGGGTAATCATAACAAGAAATCAATAGACCCACACTCACATTGAGGAAATCTTAAATAAAGGCAACGTGTAATAGCTTATATTAAATCAATAATTGACGGCCAAGCGGACTTCAATAGGGTGTACTATGGCGACTTCTGGGGAAATCGATTGGTCTATCATCTATTAATTACGCATGTGCCAATATGGTTCAGCGAACAGTAAGAGATGATAGATAAAATCGAAAATCTACAATATCACATGGCACGTTAGTATCTCAAAGCTCCACGACATGTGTTTTTTTTTTTTTTTTTTTTTTTTTATTTTTTTTTTTTTTTTTTCCCTCCCGCCAAGGAAGCTTATATGGGAGACCTTGGCGGCAAGCCATCGCCTCAACCCAAAGAAATATTCGCATTCAATATTTTAATCGGCTACAAAAACATGGAGCAACAACAGATTACCTAAATTACTTCTCAATGCAATTTTTCATGTCGATGAGAAACTGAATGGGGTTGGTTCTCACATTAGGGACTCTGTGTCTTGTAATATGCAAGCAGTTTACAATTCTGATTCAGAGACGCAGTATAAATGGTGTCATAAAATTCAGCACACAAACAAAGAGATGTAAAAATGAGTGGAAAACTAGGGTTTCAAATAAGTCATCTCTAACAAACTACTCTAAACATAAAGATAACCCACTAGAACCGTACTTACTTGACGCAACTAAACTTTGCAGGGGTAAGCCTTAATTTAAGACACGTACAAAAGACACTTAATCTGGAAGGAAGAAAGAGGGCATGGAAGGAACACAACACTGGTATGTGTAAAATATGTAACTCTAATAATACTGAAACAGTGGACCATTTCATGCTTGAATGCAATACAACTAAAAACAGACGACAAAAAACATTTTTAACAAACTCGGAAGAAGTAAACATGAAGGCTGGAATGCCCAATCTGGGAATTTTCAAAGCAGGTGGTACTGACATTAGGCAACATCTCTTCTAGACAACTTTTTCAAAGATAATTACGAACTTGGATTTGTTCTTGACAGATGACTGCAAAGAGTTCTAATGATGCGTGGTCTTAAGAAATAAGATATAGGGATAAACAATACTAACACCCATGCATCCTGCTTGCTAAAGCAAAATATAATTAGTATAGGTAAATGTAAATGATTACTCTAATAATTGATCATGTTATGTAAAATATCTGTATGTTGGCCCTTTATAAATGCTGTTGTAATGTAGCTTACGTCAGGGGTTATTCATAGACATTGTGTGTAGTTGACGTGTGGCGTGTGTGTGAGTGGTGTGTGGGCGGTGTGTGTGGTGAGGGTGTGATGTGCGTGTGTGGACGTGTGTGGGTGTGTGACTGAGAGATTGGTCTAGATGTGGTAACACTATCCAACTCACTGTAAACGTAAATGACTTCCCTATTTATACTATGTTTACTGTAATGTATTGCACCACTATATCGGGTGTGCCGCTGATTCAAAAGCGTTTGTAAAAATAAATAAATAATAAAACACTGCCCTTTCTTTTGTGCGACAAAAATTGATTATCGATTACACGACTGGACACTTTCTCAAGTACCGCACGCAAGCCACAAATTGACCTGTTCAATTACAATGTTTATGTTATTACTAGGTTTGTCAGGGGAGGCCGTACATGATTAAACCACCGTCCAGTGTATATAACAATCCGTTTCAACGTAAAAAATAAAGGCGAACATAGGGGCCTATACTATGATTTAAATACAAAAATGGAATAGTGATAATAATTACTACAAGCTTTCTTGTATGCAAAACTCAGTGGCCAACACGCAACAGGAACATCCGTAATTACAAAATACACTTACAAAATAACTACAAAAAGTTTCATTCATAAGACGTTTTACGTATAATAAGTATCAAGAAAGTTACATTTAGTAAATATCACGTGAAAAACTAATATTGGGTTCCACACTTTCCCGTTTTCTCAATCACATGGTAAGTGTTAAAGCTTGTAATGTGTTAAAGCAAAACAATATTAGACTTCGAACTATTATTATCTCTCTATAATCCTTGACTTGATTTTTGTGTTCTGCATTATAATTCGACTTCTGAGTGACTATTGATAGAAGGAAAAAATTCAAGTTTCTTTTGAGGATATTAGGCTATATTCCGAGTGATCGCAATGATGTGCTCTATACGTATGATAAGGATGAGGCTAATACGACGCATATCCTTATATGTTGTTACAGCTGCCGTGGGTTTCCTTGGAAAAGCTTTGCATTTTGAACCTTTCAATTAGAAGTCATTCAAAAATGTCATATCCTAATCAAAATTGCATGAAAAAATAATCAACATTCAGATTTGTCCTCCATGTTAATCTAAGAATTTAGAGAGATATATTATGTTCATTGGGTTGTATGACATAATCATAATAGGAATCGGAATACAGTTCCCTAATAAAAGTGTTTTTTTGTCATCGGCTACTGCCGTTGGCGTATAAAGGGGTATTCATAGGCTTACACATGCTACATCAGTCTCTTCTCTGATATTGACTGGAAAGTATTTTATCAGAATGATTGCATTTCAAAATGAGAACAGACAAGAAAAACAAACAAAACAAATAAGTCAAATAGCCAAAAAATAGCTAAAAATGTTCTTGGATAGTTCCTAAACGATGTGACATTTGTGGGACAATATTTTGGTGCCATTTGGTTAATTGTAGTTTGCTACAAATGTTAAATGATCACTGACGTTTTGATAGAATTACATTGGGGAATAAAACAATACTGTCGTATTTTCATAACACTTGTTTTGTATCTATGCTACAAAATTTTAATAATATTACTGACGTTTTGATAGGATTACATTGGGGAATAAAAGGATGTGTATTTTACAAACAAAACTTTTTTTCAGAACAAAAAATCATCATTGAAAATCGACCAAGACATTCCATGTCTAAGCCATGAAACCATAAAGGAAACAGTTATACTTATGTTGAAGAAAACATTATGGAGATTAACATTTACCTAGCTGAAATGTAAACACGGCAATTTTAACTTCTAATTAAGTTACAAGTTATAAGTCTGTATGGAAAACTATAAAACGTATATTGCCAAAATACGGACGCAGAGGACATCGTAGGCATGTGAATTAGATCATATGCGAAAAAACTCTGTTTATTAGAAACGATAGCATACACAATAAATAAATCTCTTAGTGTGAAATCGTTATTTGCATCTGTGCCAAAATAGAACCCGGGAAAAGAACGCTATATAAAACAGATGAATGGCATTTTGAAATACGACAGTATGTGAAAAACCCGGATGTAAGTTTGGAAAATAAAACATCCATAATTATAGTCATTAAGTGACCTCACATTTTAAACTTGTGGATTTGTAGAACGCGAGAACAAAGTAACTTGCCAAATTTCGCCAAAACCTAAAAGTTAAATACAACAGTATGTAATGTGGGAGACGATTAGAGTATGTATTTTACTGTGAATGTTACATAACATAGCGATATGCGGTTTTGTAAAATGCAATAAAATATGATAAAAAACAATGACTATGATCTCAAGATTGTGTGATATTAGTCTACAGTCATGGGTTCCCATGCACCCCCTAAAACTAAATTTTAACCATGACTTTAGAATCCACTACGACAGCTACGTAAAGAATTTGATGTTACCAAAAATCCAAATATTGTCCCACGGGGTCCGTTTGGCGGCCATCTTGGATTAAGAGGGATTAATCGTAAAGTGCGTTCAATTAGTTGAAAAGTATCTCAAATGATTGTCTCACCATAAGGAATCAGAAATATAAAGTTTGGTGATATCTGTGATGTTCAGTACGAGATAGGGGTGACAAATGTGATAAAGGTCATTGTACTTTTGATTTTGGTCATTGTACGAGGGGCCAACTTTTCAAATTCATCAATTAATACACGAACGAGACATTTGAATTGAAGGAACATTTAGTATTTTGCCATACCGAAGCGAACATTGGCGAGCGGAAGTCGTGAGCGAATGTCGTGAGGCTGAGTGCAATTCTATGGGAATGGTGCCTTAATGACCTGATCTTAATGACCTTTGACCTCTTAAGGACCTTTGACCTCTAATGACCTTTGACTCTTAATGACCTTTGACTCGAAATATGTTCACATGTTTAGAATGTCATAAGATCATTTCAGTTAAAGTTCAGCTCAATCGGACCATTTGAAAAAATGACCTTTGACCCTGAATGACCGCAATTGACTTGTATGCAATTTATAACATCTGTGGAAGTAGCATCAGGTATATACCTTGCATTGCATACGGTAGATATGATTTTAAAGATATTTTAGACTCGGGCGAAAAGCCCCTTTAATGACATTGTCGCCATGCTGAGCATAACTTTGATGAACGGTTCCAAACCGCTCCATATCCATTGGTCACTTTACCATGAAACATAATCTGCGGGAGGAGTAGCATTTTAGTGAAAACGACCTTTTTGGCTCCTGTGACCTTTAAGTGACCTTTGACCCCAAACTAGTCGGGTCACATATGCCAGTCGTGGTCATGATGTGTGTCCAAGTCCTGTACATTAATGAAAGTATCTGCTTGGATTTTGTTTTCCCCGTGCAAATCTGCGGATTTAATATACTGTCGGATCAGTCCTTGAGGGGGGGGGTATTTATATTATTATTGCCAATACTTATAGATTTACAACAATCACAATAACACATTCATACTCATACTACATATACACAAACACACAAATCATGCTCACACACCTACAAAAATACGTGTTTATATACATTACTGATATGATGCTACCGTAACCCATATCCATTGTACTGTATTGTGCGGC
>JAMKCH010005665.1:0-50101 GCA_023653785.1 Ophioderma brevispina
ACTGCCAAAAAATTAAGGTGATTAAACAAAACCTTATCAAGTTATGGTAAAAAAAATTTTTTAGTTTTTTAAATATTTGTATTTTATTGTTTGGATTTTTTGTTGAGGTACCCTGTTTTTGCCCAATTTTTGCCTTTTTTTTTAAATTGGATTAAGCCATCATTAAGTCATCCGTCAAGCCCTTTGCTCGAAGTGATTTGAAATTATGACCCAAATATGGACCCTCTATAAGCACACCTCTAAAATTTTAACTGTTTTAGAAATTAATCATCAAAAAGCTCAATCTGTGCAATTTGTCAAACACCCAAAGCTTTGCTATGCTAGATTTTTTTTATAGCAGTTGGATCCATTTTTTTAAACCAAACACAATTTTTTGTTGTTTAGCAAAAGGGAAAAAAGAGGCAAAAAGGAAAAAAAAGGTCCACGATAGGCCCGCAACGTCCTCATGTCAAATACAAATTTTCACAAGCTGCATGACGTGAGCTTCTGAACCAATTCTTCATTCTTCTTCACCCGCCTTAGCAAAAGTTAGCATTATTTTCACCTTTTTACACGTCCTCACCATGTCGGAGGCCAAAAAATAACAGTCAAAGATTCTATTACATGTTAATATGTCAGTGTGTTTCACTAAGACATATCGCTCCAGTACTTTTGAGTTTCCAACTTTCAACCTTCAAAAAGATACTAAATGTCTGAGTTAGGTCTGTTAAAGGTGGCATGTTCGATCGTCTTTGGGACCGGGCCCCTGATTTACACCCGTAAGTAGTACGTTTGTGAATCGATCAAGGCCGTATTTTTCTCATTTTGTCGCCTGAAATTTTGACCCTCAAATGCTATTTTCATATTCCTCAAGATATAAACAAAGAAACCACACCGTTTTAGTGGTTAACCATCATATAGCAAAGTAATTGAATCTGGCTTTGGCACATTTATGCATCTACCATCAAAACTTGCAAGTTTAGTTTCCCACACGGTACTTTGATGGGGTTGTACTGTGCAAGTGCCAGGCTGTAATATCAAGTAGAGAACAAATACACAAACCAAAATCGCAACAAGCAACCTTTAAAACAACACTAGAGAGAGATTCAATTTACAATCAGCCCACACACAAGCAAAACTGCATCCCAAATAAAAAATATTGTACCTTATATAATGAGGAAACTAAGTAGAATCTATAATACATTAAAAATTAAACAACAGAGCAAAGAACATTTTGGGCAGAACTCGGAATTTGAACCAACAACCTTAGATAACATGTCCAGTCTCACCATGCTCTACCACCTGGGCCTTTTGTTTTTTTTTTTTTTTTTGTTTTTCAGCCCAAGGGTGGAGCTATCTGGAAAAACCTGTTGGGTGTCACTTTGGTGGTCCATTCTAAGACGTTTGCTATTCAATTTTGAGTTTCTTTGTTTTGGATCACCTGGGGCAGGCACACTGGAAGCTACTGTAATTTACACAACATTGTTTAATTTCACACCATGAATGTCACCCATCATTTTGCTCCCTCTATATACTACGGGCTCCATGGCCCCCCTGCAACCCCCCCGGGGATTTTTGGAGACAAACCATTTTTTGTGAAGCTTAAAAAAACCATAAGCAAATGAAATCAGGTTGTCTGCACAAATCCCCACCCTGGGTTAAACGGTGGGGACCCGCTTTTTCAAAATGGCTGCCAAAACTGCACCTACCACCTACCCCCCCGTCGGGAGAGAAGTCCCAACATGCTATCACAACACAGAAACATCAGGCACTTGATTTTGGTACAAAGAGATAGCTATGGTCCTCCTCTTTCCTTGATACCAATATAGTACCAACATCCCTGGCATTACATCACAGACGTCATAAAGTCGCAATGTTAGTACAATTTGTCATTTCCCATAGACAACACATAGGGGAAAATTTCAATTTTTCGCCAAAAATTGTTAGGATCCAATTTTTCTCATGGTTTTTGGCTCTACTTTAACTCGTGGAAATGACTAGTTTTTATAAATTGATAAGCATTTTATGCTATAATCAATGCTTTTGAGAGTCGCTAAAATTGCGAAATATCACTTTTTTCACCCATCTTCAGTATCATGTATGTCAATACTTTCCTCAACATAAAATGACATCAAGTGACGTCATAATGGGGATTTAGCACTTATTTTGATACCCAATGGAAAAAAGAAGACTTTAAGCTACCTGTGGTACCAATTTACAGGAATGGGATTTTCAGTAACGAAAGACCAAGAGATGTCCAGTGTCCTGATCTGCTCTTCCAGGTAGATCGGCCGATTCTGGATCTCAATCAGCTGAGACAACGCACTCAGCCCCGAGAGCCATGCCCAGCTGAAAATGCTCACCAGGCTAAAAACCAATAGATGCCACTTGGTTGACAAGCAAGTCTTTTCTTTCCACAAGCCAACTGCCCAAAACTCCTTAGAGACTATTTCAAAGACCCGGACTCAGCCTCAAAAAATACTCCGACCTAAGGCGGGTAGCAGGGGGCCTCTGTCCAAACACAGGGGTGCTATAACAGATACTTGGTCAGCTCTGCTCATACATCTAACGGCTGCCGCATGTATAAGTTGTCCGCCGTAGCTGGCCGAAGACACCTCGCGACAAGCCGCCATGAGGCATCCAACGACGGATCAAGCTTCTTGATCTTTCCCATACAAATCAAGCATACTCTGCACACGAGCAGCACGGGGCAAGCTCCGTCGATCTCAGCTCATGCAGGCATACAAGGTAAATGGGTAAAGCCCCTTGTGTGGGTTTCCAGTCGTCTGGCAGAGACCCAGAAAGCTCTTGAGTTAACATGTTCGAGGTGCTTTCGGAGAGGGGTTATGTCCTTATCTGAAGCAGATGAACAATGTTTTGAACGTGGGGGTCCCGGCGGAGCCCCCTCAGATCGCTTGGGGTTTTTTAGCATGTTTCCGCGCATACCGGAGAGCTCTCAGTTTATCTCACATCATGAAGCAGATGAACTATACTTCCCCTGGCGGGGTCTAAGAGTTTTGAGCCTGTGGAACTCTACAGTTAAATAGCATGTTTGAGTTGACGTGCCATAGTATGATTTCTTCTAAGGCCCAAAAACATGGGGTACTGCCAAAAAATGAAGGTGAGTAAACAAAACCTTATCAAGTTATGGTTATAAAAAAGATTTTGGGAATTTGGTGGCCTTCCTTTTTGGATTTTTTTGTGAGGACCTGGTTTTGCACATTCTTTTTTTTTAAATGGGATAAAGCAGCATTAAAGTTCCATCCGTCTAGCCTTTGCTCGAAGTGATTTGAAAATTATGACCCAAAATAGACCCTCTATAGCACACCTCAAAATTTAAATGTTTTAGAATTATTGCATCAAAAAGCGGCATCGCCAATGTCAAAACACCAAAAGCGTTGCGATGCTAGATTATTTTTTAAGCAGTTTGGATCCACCTTTTTTAAACCAAAACACAATTTTTTTTGTTTAGGCAAAAAGGGAAAAAAAAGAGGCAAAAGAAGGAAAATGAAAAGGTCCACGATCGGCCCGCAAAGTCCTACATGGCAAATACAAATTCACAAAGCTGCTGAAGTGAGCTTCTGAACCAATTCGTCCACCGCCTTAGCAAAAGTTAGCATTAATGTTAACTTTTACCACGTCTCACCATTGTCAGGCAAAAAAAAAAACAGTCATAAGGATTATAGTACATGTTGACTCTTTCAGTGGGTCATAAGAATTCATTTTTCGCTTCAGTACTTTGAGGTTTACAACTTTACAAACTTCAAAAAAAGATACTAAATGTTCTGAGGTGTCTGTTTTAAAGGTGCTGTCGATCGTCTTGGGACCCCCTGATGTACCCGGAAGTAGTATCGTATTTGATATCAGATAAAGCCGTCTTTCTCATTGTCGTCCTGTAATTTGCGCCCTCAAATCTATTTTCATTCCCCAAGATCTAAACAAAAAACCACCGTTTTAGTGGTTAACATCATTATTAGCACCGTATTGAATATGGCTTGCAACATACATATTGCGACTCTACCATCAAAAAAGCGCAAGTTAGTTTCCCACGGTACTTGATTGATGGGGTGTATGTGCAAGTGCCCGGCACTCATATCAAGTAGTAGAGAACACCATATACATAAATCGGAACACAAAGCACCTTTTAAAACAAACATCTAGAGAGAGAATTCAATTTACCAGATATGCAACACAAGCAAAAATGCATCCCAAATAAAAAAATTGGAAACATTATATAATGAGGAAACTAAGTAGGAATCTGATATACTTAAAATTAACAACAGAGCAAAAGAAATTTTGGCAGAAGCAGGATCGTGAACAACAACCTCTACGAACATGCTCAAGTGCTCTAACAGTGCTCTACCCCTGAGTGTTCAGCCCAAGGTGGAGCTATCTGGAAAAAACCTGTTTGGGGTCACATTGTCAATTTAAGACTGTTTGCTAGTTCAATTTTGAATGTTCTTTTGTTTGAATCACCTGGGGCAGGCAGAACTGGAAGATAACTGGATGTACAAAACAGGTGTTTAATTAACACCATTGTAATGTACACATTCATTTTGCTCCCTATATAGAGCCGGGCTACCACCATGACCCCCCCTGCCACCCCCCCGGGGAGTTTGGAGACAACCATTTTTGTGAAGCTTATACCATAAGTAATTGAATTCAGGTTGTCTGCAAAAATCCCCACCTGGGTTTTAAACGGTGGGGACGGTTTTTTTCAAAATGGCTGCCAAAATGCAACTACCCCCCTTAGGGAGCGAAGTACAACATGCCGAGCACAAACACAGAAACATCCGGGCATGGATTTTGGTACCAATAGATAGATATGCGTCTCTCTTCTCATTGATACCAATATGAAGTACCAACATGCCTGGCATTACCTCACAATGACGTCAAAATGTTCGCCATGTTAGTACAATGTCAATTCAAGACCACCATAGGGGCCCGGGAAAAATTCATTTTGCGCCAAAAAATCGTAGGAATATCAAATTTTCATGCGGTTTGGTTTTGGCTTTCTACTCATGCGGAAAATGACATAGTTTTATAAATTGAGAGCATTTTAGTGCTCAGTAAAATGCTTTTGAGTCGCTAAAAATTGCGATATCAATTTTTCACCCCATATAGTCCAGTATTTTCATAATTTCCTCAACTATGACATCCATAGTGCCGTAATTAATGGGAATGTTAGCACTTATTTTGATACCAATGGAAAAAAGAAAACTTTAAGTTACACGTGTACAAATTTACAGGAAGGATGTTCAGTAACGAAAGACCAAGAGATTCTCCAGTTCCTGATCTGCTCCAGGTAGATCGGCCGATTTTGGATCTCAATCAGCTGAGACACTGCCACTCAGCCCACGAGAATCCACGGCCCAGCGGAAATGCTAACCAGTCTCAATCCATAGATGCCACTTGGTTGACAGCAAGTCTTTCTTTCCACAAGCCAAAATGCCCCAAAGGTCTTAGAGACATTCAAAGGACCGGACTCGCCTCTCTTAAAAACTACTCCGGCACTAAGCGGTCAGCAGGGCCTCTGTCCACCCCTCCAAAACACAGGGCGCTCTATAACAGGATACTTGGCAGCTATGCGTATGCATGCTACGCTTGCTTGCATGTTATAGTTGTCCGCCGGAGTTGGCCGACGACAATCGCGACAAGCCGCCAGGAGGCATCCAACGACGGGGCAGTTTCTGGGCTGTGTTCCATCATACAGGGCAAGCATACTCCACAAATGAGCGCACAGGGCAAGCTCCGTCGATTCAGCGCAGGCAGGCATACAAGGTAATGGGGAAAAGCCCCTTGTGGGGGTTCAGGGGCAGAGGCCCAGAAAGCCTCTTGAGGTAAACATGTTCGAGGTTGCTTTCGGAGAGGGTTATGTCCTTATCTTGACAGCAGATGAACAATGTTGAACTGTTGGGGGGGGGTCCAGGGGCGGAGCCCTCAGAGCGTTGGTGTTAGCATGTTTCCGCGCATCCGGAGCGCTCTCGGTTATCTCACACTCATGAAGCAGATGAACTCTACTTCCCTGCGGGGTCTAGAGTGGGGAGCTGTGGAAGGGGCTTTTTTCTACAGTTATAGCATGTTTGAGTGACTTCGGACGGCTCTCAGTTATATTCATTATCTTGAAGAGGATGGACTATGCCTTAACGTGAAGGGGTCCAGGGGGCGGAGCCCCAGAGCGCTAGGATTTTAGCTGCTTCAGCGCATCCGAAGAGGCTCGCGGTTATCGCACATATGAGCAGATGAACATATGCCCCTGGCGGGTCTGAGGGTTCAGGGCGTGGCAGCTCTGAGTTAATAGCATGTTTGAGTGACTTCGGAGATATCTCGTTATCTCATTTATCTTGCAGCAGAGACTAGACTGCCCCTGGCGGGGGGCAGAGCCCCGGAACGTCTCAGTTTTAGTATGTTGAGTCGCCTTCGGAGAAGAGATCTCAGTTAATCTCATTATCTTGAAGCAGATGAACTATAATGGCCTGTGACAATAACAACCAAATCACCAAACAATGTTATTTGTTCTTTTTATTTTTCAGGGAAACATCATTTCAGCGCCACCTGAGGTGGTGTCCGGGGCATAGTCCCCTACCCTTTTGCCCCTCATAGACACCACTGCTCTCCGATGGGGGTCTTAAGAGAGACTGCAGTCCAAGTTGACTCCTAAATAAACATGACTATCACAGTGCCTCACGGGGCAAATCCAGACCAGGTCTTCAAAGGTGAACGCCTGGCACGGCACGCGCAGGACGGAGGAAAGCAATAAACATGTGCCCGGATGGACTTGCGCGTTGCCATGGTTTCCTCAAATAGGGGAGAGCCCATTAAAGGACCTTTGAGTATACCTTTGACATCTGCACTGTGCCAGACAAAACGACAGGCCCCGCACTCTCAGGCTGGTCGCCCGGCACAGATGCAGAACAGGAGAGGCCAGATGAGCACGCTCCTCGGGGGCATTCCATCCTTGAGCCCACATAGACACACACAAGCACCTGTGTTTGACTACGTTAGTAATTCTTAACAACAAAACGTATGTGGGGCGTTTGGTGTTCGCTACGCGTTACAATCCGTGCCTGAATCTCTCGCAAGCAGTAGTAAGAAGCTTGTTGCTACTTAATTGGTAACCATCGTCAACACATCCAAGGACTCCAAGAAACCATGGTTATGCAGAAGAGAGATTTCAATAGCTTCCCACAATGAATTGCTCCCAAGGAGGGTTTTACATGTACTGATGTGGGTCGTTCGTGATGAAACATGGCTCTAAAATTGGAACACTCACTGATAAAATTGATTTTTAAGAGGCGTTTTATCTCTAACGATCCACATGGCAACCTGTACAAAAAAACTTCCAATGGAAAAATGCAATGCATTGTGGGAAGTACTGGTAGCTTCTATGTGTTATGCAGTTTTAAGGTGCTCAGTGATTAAGGAGTCTGTGGTTGTGTCTAGTGATAGTAAGTCATAGACATTTTACATAAAAGCGCCCATAATTATATAACTTGAACGCTAACTACTTCATTAGTATTATTTACCCTCAAAAATAACCAAAAAGTGCATGGCAAAGGGTTATAATTAGGTGGACACCGGATTTTCTTAAAGAGGTATTAGAGTGTATAAATACACGGTGTGTCATTGTTTTGGCGGCCATTTGAAATATGAAGCCCTATAGGCAGGTTAAGTCAGGCCAAAGGTGTTGTTAATATTCCTTGGTGTGTTTTGGTGTGACTAAGTAGTAACATAGTGCCTGAATTTTGATCAAAACATAAAGATATATGTCAAAAAGAGCATTAAGGGAATATTGGCCGCCATTTTGAAAAAAAGCGGCCCACTTTAACCCAGGTGGGGATTTTTGCAGACAACCGATTTTGATAGCTATATGTATCCGGTTTCCAAAAATAGTGGGCTCCAAAAATCCCCGGGGGGAGGGGTGCAGGGTTTCGGTTATCGGGCCATGACCTTATATATCTGGATATCGGGTGGCTCAACGACGGCATCTCGGAAAACTCAGGGAATATGATGATCTGACGGGGTTTCCAATCACATCAAATATATTAGGTTTGGTTCAATTTCTCACTTTTAATCATTTCTATGTATCTTTAACTTAAAGGGGCATTGCCAAACGAGAGAGATTTCACATACAGGTGCCCCTAAAAATCGAAAAGTATGATGTTGGATGATTGGTAAAGCTGTCATCAAAAATAACCCTATCTGAAAGGTTTAAAAAAAAAAAAAACTTTGGTACAAAAAATTGTTGAAAATTTTCCTAATTTCGGATAGGAGCAATACGAAATTCAGCCTATGTTTTTACATTGAATAGAAGCAAATTCCTCAAAATCACTTTCCTCTTTAAGACATTTGTCGACTATAAAGCTAAGAAATCTATCGGTGTAATCTATATGATTACTATTGTGACCCAATATTTAGGTGCCTCAAAATCCTCTCGTTGCACCTTTAAAGGACATACCAGGATTCACCCGCACAGGGCAGGAAAAAAGCCTATTCCCGGGAAGATAAGTCATATTTTCCCATAAATTTCCCACCTTCTTATGTATTCTTTGTTTGACAAGTCAAAATTTAATTCCCTCCAAATGGTTCAATTTCCCGGAAGGAGCTTCCCTAGATCCCCACTTTTTCCCACCATCACCGAAAGATACAAAACAATATTTGAAATTTGCAGGGACAGTTTAAAAGTGAAGAATAGGTCGATAAGTCTGTAGGACTCTCCGGTATCATTCTACTGAAAAACTGACAGAACAGGAAGAACAGCAGTGATTCCCAAAGATTATGAAATCCCTATTCGAGTACATTGTTGGTAAGGTCCATACCGACAATAGACCAAAATATCAGTTTATGTCTCTATAGGCTGCTTTAGACTTATTACTTGCAGGTCCGTAGGAATTTGCCTATACTGTTACAAAAATGCAAAACTATGATTTTTGATGATTTTCAATTTCTTAGCAATCACTGATAGTCCTTTAAAACATAAAACCAAATGCCACCACAACTTTTTCTTAGCTCTTCAAATGCTACTAGTTCAGGGGTTTGTGTCCACCTAAAAATAGTACGCCCACTAAGGTGTTATAACAACAATATGACAAAACGCACCATGGACTTCAGATAAAATTTTGCTGAGATGCATATGATATCTGAAACATTTTTTGGTGTAAAAAACAGCAAAAATGGATAAAAAGGTATTTTTCCCTTAACCTAAAATTGTGAGTACATGTTTAGGGGGATAATGTACCTGTTTAGGGTGCATTTTGAAAGTACATGTTCCCGCATCATATCCACTTTTGAGTACAAGTGCCCCCACCCCCCCCCCCCCCCAGCCCGGAAAGGGGGTTGTCATTTCTTTCACATGGGATAAAAAAGGCTGATTTGGACCGTCTGCCCCCCCTCACATATAACCCATAGAACCTTGAACCCCATCTGGGTAACCTCACATGGACCTTGGGTCAGTGTTTAACTGACCCAAGTTGGTAATCGTCAGCATTGATTTGTGGAAGGAACCAGATCTAAAACGTAGCAAAAAGTGACATAAATTCCCCACATAAACCTTTGTCCCCAATTCTGCGTAACCTCATTGCGGCCTGGGTCGTGCTTTTCTTACTGAACAATTTGGTGATAGTAAGCCATTTGATTGTGGCAGAAAAGGAAGGATGGATTCAAAGAATTCCCCTTTAATTGCCCACATGACCTTTGATACCACTATGAACCTGACAAAGTTGTGACAGAAAAACAAGCGGGAGATTGAGTTTGACAAGGTGACGTCCAAGCACCTAATTAGTGCAGTTCCGGTGTTCAAACTACAGCAAATACCACATTATCCCCATGTATCCGCAGCGCATCGCATTATATCCGAGTTCAGGAATGGATACATGACGATTTGCTACCGCAGTTGAATTCGACTGCTGTCCTAGTTAATCAGCCGAAACAGGACCACTGTTTCCACACAAGCCTACAGCTACTGGATATGGAACTTCATCTGATGAGCAATGTGCAACAATTCGCTGTTGGTTTTCCCTTAGGGTATACTCAGAAGTAAGTTAGTAGTCACGGCGCACTTACAGGGTCAGCATTTGTTACACTGGTAGGACTGTTTCTCTTCTTTTGAACAGTATCTGGCTCTCCAATTACGGTTGGAGTGATTTGTAGTTCTACAGGAATCCTTGCCTCTTACGGCAACATTCCTAACGTGTCGCTTGCACCGGCCAAGAACTGTACTTCTTGTCACATCAGTGCATTTGTAGGAAATTGCCTCATGGATACGCCTGTGTATTCTCAGTCCCGCTATTTGATTTAAGCCTAAAACCACAGTCGTCCACACACTATATTTTTTTTGAATAAACATTTGGTTTCTCCCAAGTGCTTCTTTTCATGTCCTGTTTAGAGGCCCTTGAAGGAAATGACAGCCCCACAATATCTACACACATGCTTTTTTTGCAATGGGACCTTTGCATGTGTAGGTCAAGATATTTGTTTTTTGCGTGCCCGATAAGGTACCTGATATAGCATTTTACAAGAATATGGATATTGTCTGAATGAACATTCATGGTGATCCAAAGAATGATGCGAACGTTTCCCACATACGTCACAAATAGTTTGGCTCAGTTTGCCTCTTTTCTGAGGTATAGACTCTTATGGCTTATACAACTGTTTCTCGGCGCCGGTAAATTTGTCCAACAACTGTTCACACTATACCGGGATGATTTGGCCTTGTTTTGCCATGCTGCTCTTCTCTATGTTCATGCAAGTTATGTTGAGTTAATTCACAGTTCCTGTTTCAAAATTGATCCACGATTTGGCTTTGTAGGCTTGCTTAATAACTGCCTTTCCAGTATGAATTCTGATGTGTTTTACAAAGTATAGCGAATTCCTAAACCGCATTTTTGAAAGGCGCTTGACAATACTTACGGTGATGACTTTCATCACCAAGTCACAGCCTTCGTGCACAGATTCAAGAACGTCAGATCAAGAATTTTCGCTAATTTTAAATTCCTAAACTTGTTTTCTTGATGCATCCCATCTTGGTACATTTTCTAATCTTCACTCACAGAATCCTGCTTATCAACACAGAAGTACTTTCCTCCTGTCTTTCTTTAGCACCAGAAAGGTACAGTCCTTTTGATTGAACTTTTTCCAACTCATTGATGTATCAGTCTCCTGTAATGGTTCTTCATCAGCAACAAAAAAGCATCTTCATAAACATCTGATTCCTCCTCACTCACATCTGACAGCTCACCAATATCTGATGCCTCACTTTCATCTGGTGTTTCACTTTCATCCGATGCCTCACCATGAGGTATTTCCTGGTCATTTTGCTTGTGGGCAGAATACCAATGGGCCTTTAGGGTAAACTTACTCCTGAATTGCTCATCGCATTCACAACAGTGGTAAGGTATACTTATGACTGCATCTCCTGTATGATCACTGATGTGTTTTGCAAATTGACGTACAGCTCGGTCTGTAGTTTGAAATGACTCATCACAAAGTTTACACTTGATGTGTTTCTTCAGGTCACAATCTTCAGGGATCATTTCTCGTATACTTGGATTCAATAAAACAGACAGGTCTTCATTAAAGACAGGTTCATCTGGATCATTTTGGACTTCACTGTCTGTGCTAGCTGAAATAAATTCTGCAGAATTATCTTTGCTGTGTCTGCTTAGTTGGTCATCTTCCACTACTTTGCTCTGCTGATCTTGTCTCTTTTCAGAAGTTGGCTCCACAGAATGTTTTTGTTCAGTGTGTCCTCTAAGATCATTGGGGGTAGGACAAATATACCCACACTGGAGACACTTGTACTTAAGATCCTTATAATCATCTAACTTTCTTTTCCTTCTTGCATTTGTTCTCTTTGAATGCGCAGATTCCCAGTGTACTTTCAAAGCTGATATTAAGGAAAACCTCTCTATACAATACGGGCAGTTGTATGGATACCTGACTATTGTTGCTTTTGTATGGAGACTGATATGTTTAGCAAAGTGTTTTACACCAACTTGAGTTGATTTGAATGATTCTTCACAAATCTTACAGATGAGTGAGAAATTCAAGTCACTATTCTGATCCAACATGTCTAGTAATTTCTTGTCTAGGATGTGGGCTAAGTTTTCTATATCATTTTCTTGTTTTCCATCCTTATCTCTAACATTACTGCAAGTAGAATCTTTTTGTGTAGCATCTTGATGGCTATGACCAATTCTGGCAGACTCAGCAGTTGGTTCAGAAAACACAATGTGACTTCGCCGATGCTTTTGCATACTATTTTTGATAGCAAAAGTCCTATTACACAAATCACAAGGGTAAGCTTTTTCATTGTTATGGATGGTTTCAACATGCGATTGGAGTGCACTCTTTACTCTGGCATTAAATTCACACTTTCTACACTTATATAGTTGTTGAATGCAGGGCTCATTTGTATGCATAGTAATGTGTTTTGAAAACCGGATTAAACTATTTCCACTTACAAAAGAAGGAAGGTTTCTTTGCAATCTTTGCAGACTATCACTTTCTCTGTGCTAGTGTTCTTGTCAACCATATCCACAATTCTTGGGTCAACTATACTCATGACATCCTCCATGTTCATTTCACCCTCTCTTGATGTAACCCTTGAGCTGCTGTCGATGTTTGAACCACCACTGTTGTCATCATTGGCCACTGTACCTTCCCCTTCAGCATTACTCTCAATCACCTCCGCATCTAAGCAGTTATTTGTTATCTCGGTAGAAATAGAAACATCAGGATATTTTGTAATTTGGACTTGCTCTTCCATATGTTTATCTTCCCCTTCTATTTCATCTGCTTCTTTTGAATTTGAACCTGTACTTGTTCTTGTAGCATTAGTTGCAGTATCTATTTGCTTGGTTCTAATTGTGGTTGCAATTTCATCTTCAGAATGAATTGTTACATGTCTCTTAAGACTTTCTATTGTTGCAAAGCATTTACCACACTGGATACATTTGTATATCACTTTCTTCCTTGACTCTGATCATCTGCTACTGAATGTGCATATTTCCAGTGTGATTTTAAAGCCATTGGATATGCGAACCTTTTATCACACTTTGGACATTTGAAAGGCTCTTCAATGCTTTCCACTCCTTTGTGGGTACTGATATGCTTTGCAAAGTGTTTTACACCTCTGAGTGATGGCCGGGAAGACTCTTTACAGATTTTACAAACCAATGATGTCTTTATGTCAGATTTAGGTTGTATCATGTCTAAAACACGCTCATCCAGTATTGTAGCAAGGTCTTCCAAGTCGACTTTCACATTTAAATTATCAACATGCTCCAAAGTTTGCTGATTATCTGCTTCACTTGAGGCAGACACATCATCAGTACTGTGTAAGGTTTTCTTGGATTCTCTGGTTACACCATGATCATCTCGCATATGTTTCAGCCAACTATTTCTCAAAGCATACGTTTTTCCACATACAGAACAGGAATACGCATTAGCATTCCGATGGAAAGCTTCTATGTGAGATCGTAACCCATTTTTCACTCTAAAACAACACCCACACACTCTGCACATATAAGGCTCAATCAGCTCCTCTTTAGTGTGAACACTGATGTGACTGACAAAATTTAACAATCCTCTACCGTGTGGATGGAAAGGTTGTGCACATATCTTACAATTTATTAACTCTGTCAAAACACTATCTGGATGAATCATATCCAGAAGTTTTGAATTCAAAGTGGCACTCAAATCATCCAAATCTATCACTGATGTTTTGACTGCAGATGTCTTTGGTATATTAGGACTTTTTTTGCTTTGGGTGACCACTTTGATTGGAAATTTCACTTTTCTTAACTTGGGTATCTGATAATGTATTCAATACCACTTGTGGTGCCAATTTGGTAACTTGTTCCTTATCTATTTCTTCAATATCTGATGCCTTAGTTGACTCCCTTGCCATAAGACTTTTCTGAGTTTTTTCAAGGTTGTTGACATCATTTTCTCCATCCACTTTGTTGGAAGAATTTGTTTCTTTGATTGCTTCATTTGAAGGTTTGGAAGACCTTTTGGACATATTTTCACTATGTTTTCGTCTTTTTGAAGCAAGCAAATACTTTGACTCCTTTTTCTTATTTTTAACTCTATCCGAACTTCTGAGATCTCCTTCAGTCACATTCTTCCTGGTTGATCCTTTTCTTTTGGAAGCAGCTTTCTTTTTTGTGATAGGGAACCTATGTGGTTTCCTCATGTGAAGTGTTAAACTGCGCAAAGCAGAATAATGCTTATCACACTTAGGGCATGAATATTCTTTTTTATAGGTGCCGCCGCAAGTTTCCATATGGAAACGTATTCTAGTTTGATGAATTCCTTTCAAGTCACATTTTGGGCACCTGTATGGTTTGTCAATTTGGGTTTTATTGTGGCAAGTTACTGCATGTTGTAGAAGAAACTGTATCCCTTTCCCTGTTGCAGAATATGGTACTCTGCAAAATTTGCAGAAAATATTTTCAGAAAAGTCACTATCTTCGTGAATAATATCTAAGACTGATGGGTCTAGTACATCCTTGATACCAATGTTGTCTACTCCATTTTCAATTTGTTTTTCAGCAATTGGCTTATGCATTTCTGATCTGTGTTCCTGCTCTGGCCCAAATGGTGCAACTCTGTTTTCTTGAGGTGTGCCTTCTGTCACATCATTCACATCTTCAGATAAGCCATCTGCAATATCATCTTCACTTTCCACACCTTTATTTAAATCTGTCTTATTTACACCACCGTCATGGAGATGCATTGCTGATCTGGATGACTTGAATTGTCCTGCACTTTATCTAAATTGTTTGAGGCAATTTCAAAAGAAGCATCCTCATTTGCAGCTTGCTGATGCTGGAGAGCAAGGTCGGTTGTTTCATTTCTTTGAACTCCTTGCAGAGGTTCTTGGCTTCCTGAAGACTCACTTGAGACTGTAACATGTTGCTTTCCTTCTATCTCAGCAGATTTTTCCTTTTCTGCTTCAACCAAAGTGACATGACTTTGTATTTGTCCAGAATCACCCTGTTCCTGAGTTATCTGAACAACAGTACTACCAAGCTGTTTGATAACATTCAAAAGTATAGGCACAATAGACTGCTGTGCTCCTGGCAATATTTTGATACCACTTTGTTCTGCAACTTCTTGCAGGCCAGAAGTACTTTCCAAGTCACTAGCTTGAGCACTGGTTGTGCACTCTTCTGGCAAAAGACTTTGACTGGTAGTTGTAAGTATCTTCCTTTGTGATAAATTTTTGAAGCATAGTGCACAACTATCTGCCTGGACTTCTTTTGTGTTGAATAGTCTATCTAATTCAGCCTTAACCTCTTTCACAGGCTTTTCACCACACCACACACAAATGTTGAGCTGCATCTTGTTAGACTCCAGTTGACATATGAAGACTTCCTTTTCAGCAGTTGCTGCACATTATATGAAGATGTTAATGTGTTGATTCACCCTCTCCTCTGCTGTCTTGTTCTGACTGTAGGTATAAAAAGCAAAGTGTTGGTGGTGAGGATTTCTGAAATGTATATCTATGGCACTAAAAAATCAATCACTGAATATTTTTACCTCCATATACTAATTAGCCAATTTCTTACCAACATACAAGTTAGATAATACTGTGTGCCATCTATTTTCAGATCATTTTGTGAAATTGGAGGGGTAATACAAGAGAAGATATCAGTAGCTTCCACAATGCATTGCTTCCAATGGAGATTTCTGTACAGGTAATCAAGTGAATCATTAGATATGAAACATTCTTAAAATGCAAGTTTGTAATCAATGCTGATAATTTAGCCATGTTTCACACCTAACGATTCACATCAGAACCTGTACAAACCCTCCTTTGGAAGCAATGCATTGTGGGAAGCTACTGATATCTTCTCTTGGGTAATACAGAGACCTCAAATACAAGGTTACTCAGGAGTGTACCCAGGCCTGAAGGAAATTGAGATGTGGGGACCCCGATTTAAAGGTGCATGTTCTGATCGTCTTTGAGACCCCCTGATTTACCCGGAAGTGGTATAGATTTTGATATCAGATGAAAGGACGTATTTTTCTCATTGTCGTCCTGAAATTTGAGCCCTCAAATCCATTTTATTCCCAAGATATAAACAAAAAACTGCCGTTTTAATGGTTAATCATCAATATAATAGTACAGTATTGAATAGAGCTTTGCAATATGCATTATGGCTTCTACCATCAAAACCACAAGTTTGTTTCCCACAGTACTTGATGGGGCATGTGCAAATACCAGGCTCTCAAATCAAGTAGAAAACACAATAGAAATAAATCGGAACATGTGCCTTTAAGTAAAAATAGGCTGATTTTGTGTATTTTTAGAGGGGTACACTGTGTTAAACAAAGTGGTTATGCACACTTTTTTGGCATTTGAGGAAGATGTGTACTAGACAGATGGATATTGTTTAATGTTCTATCCATGCTACCAACACAGTATTTTCTTCATGTACCTGTATACTATTGATAACATGAAAATGACTGCCACATTGTGGCCTCCTCAAAAAAGGCAATTGTAGCCCTAATATAATTGTCAGCGACTTTTCCAAGCCTTGTATTCAGTCTAGTATCATCAATAGCTAAAATGTTTTTGAAATTACATCCCCAATGTCTTCAATCCGGGGGTAGGACATGCAAACTAACAGCAAAAGGGAATTCAAAATGGCAACAAACTTCCGGGTCACCGGGCTGCTAGAGTTCACAAAAGACTTTACGTAGGAGGGCGCACTTACGCAGATCGAAACCGTTCACCGGCAGAATTGACTAAAGATTTGGCCTGGTTCACAATATTACAATCTAAATGACCGTTATTGGAAATATTTTCTTAGAAGTTAAAATCTTTTATTTTACCCTAACTATAAATACAATCTGCTACTACAGTCACATGGCCCAGATATTCCGCCTCCCACCCACAAGTGAACAGCCAGTTTTGGGAAAATTTGACCTCAATAAGGTATGTGATCCCACAAAAAATCCTATTCTTAACACATAAAAAACCCTGGACTTTTACACTCATTTTAGCCCACAAAGCAAAAAAGTACTTACCCTCGCACTGGCCACCAATCAAGAATGAACATATTGATAACCACACAGCCCCACTCCCCTAATGCAACTCAACCCTAACCCCCACATCATCTTAGCCTTACGGAACCTCATACGGCATTTAATATATTAAGGGGTAACATTTGACACACAGACACCACACACAGACAGACGACCAGATAATACCCTATGTGCCTCTGCAATTCTTGATGGGACAAAAGGTGACATGGGCAAAAGGTGAATGGGGGCCACCCCACCCTCACCGGCGCACCCCACCCCGCCCCTACCCTCTCCTCCCTAAACGAAATGCAAATCACACCCGCCCCCTCCGACGCCCCCACCACCTCTCTGCCGACACCCGTAGCCGCATACCCGGACCCTCCCCAACGCACCCAACCCGGCCCCGCACCAACACCCCCGCATTCCTCCAACTCCCAGCCTTCAACCCTCCATATGATCACACACAATGTATGGCATAATAGTCTTTCATGGCGCGAAGGAATATAAATATCCGAAGTACCATTTAGCGATACAAAAGCAACTATGCATATTTGTTCAGGGATGCCAGTGGCATTTGCATGTTGGAGAGAAAAAGTGCACGAATTAAGCTAAAATTGATCAAAACGGGGCTGAAATAGATAAGTGCAAAAAACTTTGGAATAAAACAAAGGACAGCGACCATTCTTCTATTTCAGGAAAAAACTGCGAATCCCTGATTTATGAGACTAATTTTCATACCTAAGCCGCATGGATCACAAACATTTAAATACAAGATGCGCACAATATGGCCGTAATAAGCTTTGTGCAAGTGAAGAATTTGGGCATATCCGACGTACCATGTAAAAAATGCCCAAATTTAATCATTGTTCAGAAACTCTTCAAACTTGCTTTATACACCAATTCATCATTATTACACATTACAGAAGCCAGGTAACTTGTACACAAGCCTGCGCGGAAATTTTCTCAATTATGCCAAATTTGTACCTATCAAGCATATTGTCTGCCAAAAAATGTAATCAGCGTTGAGAACTCGTCACCCGCTTCTTTCCACCAAGTTAACCATCATCGTTAGCCTTTACGGAAAATCATATGGTATGTGGGCCATATATTAAGGGTTAAATTTTGACACAGACACACAGACAGACCATACGACAAGAGTAATAATCCCTATGTCTTCTGCATTCTTGAATTGAAAGATGAATCCATAAAAATTCCTTTGAAAAAGGAAAATGGCAGTCAATCTGAAGAATCAGGTTGGTTTTTTGGTTACTTTGTTTTTGTTTGGTAATTTTTAAATTATTGAATTACAGTGCGGCAAATGTTGAGTTTTGTTTGTGTAGTTTATATTTTACATTCGTAATTATGGATTATAAATTAATCATTGTTTGCGTACCTCAGAAAAAAGGTAGATTCTATTCTGCGAGTCTACTTGAAAAAAAAGTAAGTAAACTACTAAGAAGTTTTAAATACGGTTGTCCCCGTCAACGGAGGTGGCCGGATCACCTCACACTGTCAGCAACCGCCCCTTACTCCTCCTTCCACTTCACCCAATTCAATTGCATCCTCCATCCTCAACCCAACTCCTACTCTCCTCCTCCACTTGCTTCTTCCATGTCTCTTCTTTGGACGTCCCCGCCTCCTCGAACCTCCCACCTCATACTCAAAGGCCCTTCTTAGGCATGCTCGTCATCCTTCATCACCACATGCCCATACCAACGTACACGATTCGTCTTCGCCCAACGGTCCATAGCCTCTTCCAAACCAAAATCGCATTAGTTCCAGCTTATCCTATCCATCCAAACTTTGACTTTCCACACAATCGCTTTATCATTGCCTCTCTGTCCTCCTCAGAATCACCATCTCATTTTCCCTCAGACACCATGTCTCACAGCTCCCATACAGCATCATTGATCTCACACAACTTATACACCCATTCCTTTCATTCAAAAGGGATATCTTTTCCCTTGCACAATTCCCACATTCCATAACTTCACCCACCATACCTCACCCAGCCGTCACAGCAAACCTCACATCCACCACCCTCACTAACCTTGTCCACAAGGTATGTGAATCCGTCACAGACTCCACCTCATCACACAATTCTTCCTCCGGTTCCACCATCCCTCCAACTCCATTCTCACATTCTTCCGCACATAAAATCTCCTGCCAAGCTTGGGTACTCTCCCCATTCTTTGTGCAATTCTCCCATGGATCAATTTCCCACATTCGCACACCACACTTGAGGTTGCTTTTACCTCCTCCCAACAGCCACATGGGTCCACCCTACTCACCACAACCCCTCCCCCACCGCTCACAAGCACTTTTGTCATTCCCAAGGTTTACCTTAAAGGGAATATGTCATGATTCTGAATATGGAAATTTGTATGGATGGAAAGCTTAAGTAAGGTAAGTACACATAAATCAAAATAAGTTGAAAAAAGTGTCCACATTTGTTGAGTATTTTGCCCTTTTAATTTCCGCCAATAGCTTACTTGAAAACGATGTCGACAAATCCACATAGCAGGCAAATGGTGACGTCAAAGTGTGCCCATCCAGAATTACGTCGTTGGCATCATAGCGCAGTGTTGCCATTCAATAAAAATTAACACACAACGAAATGAAAACAAAATATGTCATTCTGTAACTTTTTTTTCTCATTTGTATTACTTTCATTAATCCATCAAATATTACAGTGTCAGCAATAACAATCGAGTAAAACACAATTGTTGTCAATCACCCTGGACGTCACAAGTTGGGCGCTTTTGATCAATGAAAGCCGTGGCGAAAAAATCCGCCCGTTTTCTTCGTATGTCAAAAAAGCAAAATTAAAAGGCCTCTATTTTGTTAATTTTACATCAAAAAATTTTATTATTTTTTTTTAAAAAAAAAAATGTATGTACATATATTTTATGAATGTACGTAACTGGCTTGACAAAAATCTTGACTATTTCCTTTAAGACCCTTCTCCTCAACAAGCCCCGCTTCATTTCCAAACTTCTCCCTCAGTCATTCCCATCCACTGTCTCACACATTAAACCAAGTCATCACATACAACTTCTCACTCATCAAAACCTCCTTTTGGCACTGCTACGTCCTACATCAATCACAATTGTCAAAACAATGGACAAACGTACAAAAACTTGATGCACCCTACCTTCCCTCAAAACTCCCAGACCAAATCGACCCCACCTTTTTTATCTTTGCTCCTCATAAAAACTCATCACTGCTCTAACCACTACTTCTGGTAGCTATCTCTCCTCTCACCCACTCTCACTTTCCCTGGTACTCTACCAAATGCCTTCTCCAAGTCTACAAACACAATAACAGCTTTTTCCCTTTAGCTCGTATTCCTCTTGCAATCCTCCAACTGCATCTATCGTACCTTTCCCTGGCATACCGTGTAAACCCCACCTCATCTCATCCAGTCCACTATCGTTCCGATCTTTCCTAGAACCCTCTCACAAATTTTCATTCACTGCATGCCCAACAACTTCACACTCCTATATGCAACACAACTCATGCAATCACTCTTTCCCTTTAAAAATGAACTACCACGCTCACTGCCCACTCCTCCATCCATCCCTCCCCCATCTACACTCCTCTGACACAACTCCATCACCACACCAACCCGGCCAACCCCCACCTCTCCACTCGCACTAGCTCTCAATCACTCACCTCTGAGGGTCCGGCTGCCTTTCTTTTATCATTTCTCTTATTGCCTTCACCACTACGTCTCCCCGACTGACCCTCTTAAACTGGCCCTTCCACCACATCACCTCTACCTTCTGATATCCAACTCATTCTCCTCATTCATGATTCTCTCCATATGCTCTTTCCAGACTCTAACTTATTCTCTCTCACTGAAATTCAACTTTCATCACATCCTATCATACATCTTCCCCCTTCGACTTCTCTTCCATCCGTTTTCAATGCCTTCACTATCTTATACACTTGTTTGGATTCTCTCTCAACTCACCAGCTCCTTCTCTGCCTCTGTCCTTCATATTTGGAAATAATTGAGAGTGTGTTTTTTAAAGTGACAGGAGATTTTTAAAGGAACCAATTTCTTTTGCAAATTTCACTGGTTTGGTTGTTAAACCACCCTCCCGTAACGTGTCAACAACGGTTATTAGACCAGAGGTGGCAAAAGAACCACAACTTGTTTTTGACTTGCCTGCTATCGTAATCTTTCCCCATAAAAACCATTCTTTGACTTCGTTCGTGTATGACGGAAACTACTAAATCATCATCTTATTACATAAACCGGTATTCGGCCTTATCACTTCAGGCAGATGACCTAATCATGGTAAGGCATTCAAAGATGTAAAAAATCGGGTTTCGAGAAAAATTGGGGCGCTTCTTCTTCCCTGGAAATCCATGTCTCTTTACGTTAGAACTATGTAAAAGATATGTTTGCTATTGACATTAGGGGCAAGAGTTCCATATGGCTGCCAAAATTTTGCTTTTTTCTTGACCAGTTTTGAAAAAAAATGTTTCAAATCTCTTGAAAACCTTAAATATGGTAAAATTATTTTTTTTTTCTTACACCTATGCGGCACGAGGCTGAGACAACCTTTTTTATTTCCTTGCCTTTAAACCTGAGATTATTCAGTATAATCACAAGATTTTGCTATCTTAAATGTTTAATTTTGCCTAGTAATATTCATGGATTATCGTGCACCGCCAGCCCCTGGCACCAATAAATCCCCTTCCGAAAACATTCCTAACGCAAGACATCAACACACAGAAAACAAAGTGGTGCAAACCTATACAGAGACATCTAAATCTATCTCCTACATGTCAAGAATTGAGTTCTATAAATATAAGCCGTATTTGCTTGTTCCACTTAATTCTATAGGCAAAAATCCCGAGAATTTACGTCCCCGGGTAAAACATATATCATAGTACGTCGGCCATAGCCAAATGTTGCGCAAATAAGTTTGATTGAACATACTCTACCATACCCTGATGAATTATAGAAACTGAATATGTGCAATTGATCAATAGTAATTTTGTCAATGACATATTTTTTTGAATGTTTGATGTTTGTTCATGTCATAATACAGTATACGTACAATTGACAAGATCTTTGCTGATTATGCAGCTCTGATAAATTATGGATTTTCTTACAAGTTTAGTTGCAATTGAACTTCAACCCTTCAAAAAATGGGTTGGTACATTTTGTGACCTCACTTTGCCTAACCCCAAATTCTGCAATCTTTATGGAATGAAGTAGTATCACATGCACTGTAAAGGCTTCCGAATTCTGAGTCGGGTCTGGCAAAGTGGGGGTCACAAAATGTCACAACCCAAAAAGGTCAATTTGATGTTTTTAGACCATTTCATAACTTGACCTCAGATTTGACATTGGTATGTGACCCTTGACCACATTATCATATAAATGTCCCCAAGGGGATGTATGTCTCAAGTTCTGTAGTAATTAGACTTCTACTTCGATTCTTGAATGAGGCCAATTTGATGTTTACAGCCCATTTTATAACTTGACCTCATGACCTTGGTATGTGACCTTTGACCACTTTATCATATGAAGGTTCCCAAGGGGCATCTATGACCCAATTCTGTAGCAATTGGACTTTTACTTCTCAAATGAGAAACTTAATTAGAAATATTAACCTAACCTTTAACCTGTGAAAATGCGGGCACACGGCCACACAGTCAGACAGAATTAAGGACTGGCAAGTGTCGCCTCTGCAATCCTTGCAGGTGACACAGAAATAGGGGCAGCGGTCCAAAATAGGTTGTCCAATTATGTGGTCAGTAGAGCAATGTATTTTACCAACTTGATCCATTACTGCACTAAAAAGCTATCCAGTAAGTTAAAAGTGTCAACCAAATATAGCTGTAAGTGACCACTGAATGACCTTTGACCTCACCCTTGTCTCAATGTTTAAGCATACCAAAATATGAACTTGATCAACATAATTTTTTTTACTTTCAATTACCATTGTATTTTCCCCTCTTAGTTTTCCCTATTTAAACTCATCAGAATGTGGTTCTGCCTTTTCACACTTGTAACATGATCACTAGGTTGTGTAACATGATCACTCATATCAACCAAGTGATCATGTTAACCAAAGCTTAGCGTGGTGCATGTTCCGATCATCTTCCTTCAAATCCATTTTATTCCCAAGAGGCAAAAAAACTGCCATTTTAATGAATTGGGCCTTGCAATATGCATTGTTTCTCCCACAATGCTTGGTGGGGAATGTTGGCAAGTGCCAGGCTCTCACATCAAGTAGCGAACACAATAGACATAAATCAGAACAAGTACCTTCAAGCACAGCTGTTACAGGCAAACACTACTAAGAACTTGTTCACAACAAATTCTAACCTAGGACCCAAGTCAGACAACAGATTAAAATCTTCACTTCCCCAATTTTTTTTCCAGCACAATTTTGTTTCGCAGTCAGTTTTTCTAAGCAGAGCGACCCACAATTTATTCGGGATGTGTGGCAAAATAAAATAGCTATGGTATGAACATGCTCTATCTGTGAGAATTTGACAAGGTTAGGGCATGACATACTAAAAATTACCTTAGTCTTACAAATGTCAGTTCTTGATTGCTGTTTTCTTCAGACTACGAATGTCTAAGGATATAATGGGTGTTGGACCAATCACATTTCCTGCAAAAACAACAGAAAAATACTTTCAATTTGTTGCAGCAATGCTATTTTCCAGCATATAATTTGTGAAATTGGAATAGAAGGCAAAATAACATATGTTATGACTGCCAAATACATCAAGCACAACAACAGCAGGTCTATGCTGACATTTGTAAGGCTTAGAAAAGAGTAATATATGACAGACACCAAAATTTATAATAAGAGCACTTTTTTTTAAGAGTACCCCCAATTTTCCAAAAATTTTGAGATTGCACAGTTGCATTGGTAACTGAATAGTTAACTATATCTGTATTAATGGTTAAGCTTGAAAATGTCTACGTGTCGCAAATGAAGAATTTTGTAATTAGAATATCGGCGATCCCGATAGTTCACCGGCTGCTGGAAATGGCTTTCCAATATGAAATGGGTGGGAAATAGCTCAATGTCTACGCCCATCCATTAGTGGTTTCATTTGTTCAGGCAAGTCAAGCTTGAGGTCATTTTCGTGAGGTGGCACTGTTATATTATATTCTATTACCTCTACTGCCCATTATTCAAAAGCGCGCTCTTTGATTGGTTAGATATTCTGCAATGTGTCGCGATTACGCCCTAATGCGTGATGCAAAGCACACATTCTTTTTGGCGCGTGTCACCAACACTCTAGACGCACACGCTAACATTTACGGAGAAGAGACAGGACGCGCGCTGTAAAGACGTAAACAACTCTTACGTTTTTAGTAAGAAATTGACAATTTTTTCGGTTATTATTTCATTTATTTGAGTAATAGAATATAAATAAAGGGTGCGATGTCCATGTTTTTGCCGAATAATGTGTCCTCGGCAGTAAAAACATTTCAATAATGGGTCTCGGCTTCGCCTCGCCCATTATTCATGTTTTTACTTGCCTCGGACACATTATTCTTGCATAAACATGAACATCTTACCCTTTATTTCTCAAATAGACTGACAAAATTTTGCCGTTTCCAGCTCCGCCGTTAAATTGCAATCTGGAATCTCAAATCAATTGACAAAATCGCTTCTTTTATGACAAATACACACTTTTGAGTATTACCATTCGGAGCTATAGTTTATCAGACAATTACCAACACAACTGCAAACTTCTCCAATTTTGAAAATTGGGGGCGCTCTTCAAAACTATTACTGCTTTAACAGCTCCAACTCATATGCCAACAAGAACTTCAATTCCACAGGGTTCAATTGATTAACCACAATTCTTTTATTCTACTTCAAATCACAATGAAGAAAATATGGTATTTAGTATGAAATTTGTACATTATGCTCAAATATGTGTAGTTAAATAAGGAGAATAAATTTCAACATGTACACAGAAAACCAAACATACGCCTGCTATACAGGGGTCCCATAATACTTAATTTGGCAGGGTTCTATAGAATCTTTATTTTGAAAAGTATTGTTTGAAAAGCTTGTTTTTTACCTGCTACTGTATTCATTGAGTGTGGGTGATTCCCGGGGGCGATTAGAAATGTCGAGAAGGAAGGTTCAACCAATTTAAATGAAAAATTATTAGTGCATTAGTTGATCCCTGTTTTCCATGAGTTTAGCTACATGTACAGGTAAAATTCAAATGGCTTCAAGGTTTTCTTATAATCATGCATTGATTTTTTAAATACTCACTAAATGAACGACAAATTTGACAGATTAAAGTTAAAGCTTCTTTCTACACTTTTTAATATATAATAACATTTGCAAAAAACACCGGTGTCACACTCAAAAAAGGATATTTTCCCAGATGAGAATGCTGACTGGTACCTCATGTCTACACTGAGGTAGACGTTTCATGTAGCAGTCCCATGGATGCATGAAATGGGGTATTACAATTGACTCCGTCATGCGCTGTATGACGTTGTGCAGTAGCCGCTTGACGGGATGAATGGCAATACATCATTTGCATATGGGACTATATGAAACGTTCTGCCAACCAAAAAAGTGTTGTTATCAACCAAAATGCTGTACTGTTTTATCTACAATTCAAGCACATATGGATATGCATATAGGAATTATGCCGTCTCCACTTGATACAATAATCATTTTTCTTACGAGTTCATAGAATGACTGTTCTGCTTGTCGACAACAGTTTTAACTCTTCTTTGCACCCGGACTGCCAATTACTGGATCTGCCACTGAGTGATATATATTCATCAATGTCTATTTCTACCCATTTTGAATGATAAAGCTGCCCATTTTCAAAGATAAAAAGCAACTTCTGATGTTAAACTATCAATTAGAATTGAAATATTTCACAGGGTACATCTGTAACGTACATATGGAAAGGGACAATGCATCTAAAAGTATACCAGCATGTTCAATACCCGTTCATAGGATTAAAAAACTGTAGTTGCCCAAATCTATAGTTTAAAGGTTAATTGAGCCACATAGCGTTCAAGGTCACAAAGGGGTAAAATTTTTGATTTGCTATAAAAATGTTCAGTGATAGTCTAATGGTAAAGAGTCGTCTAAGACATTTAGTTGCCATCTATGACATTTTGTTACATAACAGAATGCAAAATTGACAGGGCTACAGAATGAATGGGAGGTGACTCTGATTGTTAATTTTAAATCTGTCAAAAAATCTAAATACACAATTTATAAAACTGGTGTAACCAAGAGGAACAATTTACAACAGTTAGAACAAAATAGGACCATTCTGTAAATTTTAGCCCCATGATTACCTCAAAATGTTATACTAAAAGTCACTGATAGGGCATAACTAATCCTTTTTTAAACCTTCGAGAAGCTAAGTACTCTTATCAAGCAGTTCGAACAATTATAATGTTTACATGTACAAAAACTGTACCCCTTATTTCTATGTTCTAACAAGGTTTGATTTGGTAAACCTACAACACTAATATTATTTTTGACACTTTTGATTGTAGATTTAGATAACACCAAAGTTGTTTCTGTTCCAATTTTGGGTCAATTATAACATATTGGGCTAACCATAGCAGCACCATCTGGAATATCCTGGTTCTCTTACATAAGGTGGATCAAGTTTGACCAAGCACAACAACAAGCCCTGCATCCACAATTCTAATAAAACATGGCATGCCCAATGGTATATTAATTACACAATTTACATTCAGAGAGGATGTGCTACCGTATTTTTCCTAATAAACGCCCCGTGGTGGTTGGCATTTTTCAAAAGGGGGGCGTTTTACATTCAAAAATGGAACAGTCAAAAATGATGAAAAATCCCTGCAAAATCCCCGTACACAGTTTGGCGATCCTCTCTTTGTGTATCTACTTGTGCCAGTTACCATTAGGGACGGATCATAAGCAGAAAGCATTGATGACAACAGAGATTATAATACGGATTACGACAGTCACGGCCATTAAATCATGTGATTTAGGTAAGCTTAACTCATTTTATTAGAGCAGGGGCGTTTATTAGGAACAACACGGTAATTTTTAGGAAAATTTACACTTGTCAAAGGTATCTACACTGCAATTTGACAATGTACTGCATCAGTATGCACTTATAAGCCAATTTTGCATTCACAATTGTTAATTATTAGTCTATACTTGCATGTATGACATAAGTTTTGGTAATTTTGAGAATATTTGGTCAAAAAAATGAGGGGGAGCATTTAATACAATATGCTAAATTGGTATTGGAGCGAAATGAGATACCATATTACATATTTGCACATCCCTAATACATCAAATTCATCAATCTTGTAATGCAAGTTATTTTCAAACAGGAATTTTCACAAACTGCATGATACAATAAATTCAGCATTGAACATTAATTCAGGAAATGAGCTTGACATCCCCAAACCCACATTTTCCACATTGACATGAACCTTTTAGGAACAGGAAATAATTTGATGGTGTAGTTCCGTGGAGCAGTAAAGTCAAGTTGGGTGAAAGGGCTCGTTGATAGGTTATCAATTATTAAACATACTTGAAAATACATACAGATCAGAACCTGTATTAAATACAACATACCAAGAAAACTTTGGATGCAATTTAGTATGGGATACATTGTAAGTTTCAATCTGTATTCTATTCTCAGATAGTTTAAACTGAGCACTACCATATCCTAAAAAATAATCATGATCATGCCTGGAAATACCTGCAATTGTGACACAATTTGATCTACTCATGCCAAACTGGGGGAATTTGAATTGTTATTATCACATCAAGCTGGTCCAATGCTGGTTATGAAAACATTTTATATTTGTAGCATATTTGATTTCAAAGTGAAGGAAAATGATAATTGCTCATTTTCGTATGTTTTTACTTTTCTGCATCTCTGTATTAACTGAATTTCATATATTCCGAGTTTGGCCTGAGTAGATTAGATAGCATCACATTTTTTTTAAATTTCAGAGCAAAAACACCACCTTCTGTTATGCAACTTGGCAATTTACAAAGTGGGTAAAAATACCTCACCCCAGAAATAAAATATTTTACAGCAGTGTAGCCAGGCCCGTAACCAATGCTTCACCCCCCCCCCCCAATTCCCAAAAGCCCCCAAAACCCCTAAAAATGGCTTAAATGGCCAAAAAAATGCAAATTTGCAAGGGGAGCGAGCCAAAGATTAGGGGGGTTATGCTATTTTGTCGAAAAAAAAGGCTAAAATTTCAGTAAAAAAGCTCCACTTTTGCCAAATTCGCCCGCCCCCTTTGGGGAGTGGCAAATGTCCCCTTTTAAGAAAATCGCCCCTCCCCTAAAAAAATCCTGGTTATGAGCCTGAATGTAGTTGAAACCTTGTAATATGTGCAAGTGCTTATGTACAATTCAATGTGCTCTACAGAATTGGTTTATGAAACAAATATCTAACTTCTTACATAAATATTGTTATGCAAAATTGCCCAATAAATGCAAAATATTGCTCCCTGCAATTTGAAGCACTTCAAAAGTTTTGGGGGTTGAGTGACTAGGCAGGCAGTGGCGGCCAAGCCTCATTCATTATAGCAACTCACCAAAAATGTCAAAAGAAATTACAGCAATACTGATTGCAAACCACAAACCAATTTGGGTGCTTTGACGTTGGTCGGTCATGGGTGTTCCCATGACCCACATACGACCTCGTCCTCGTTTGTTATTCATACAAAAGAAATTCAGAAATAACCCTTCCAGTGGAGTTGATTCTTCAACTCCCAACGGTTTTGGAATAAGAAAATATTCCTTGACATCATATACAAAATTCAGAATTTTTCGACAAGATTTCGCTTTTTCTTGTGGTTAAACCAATGGCGACGTTGAAATTGATTTCTTGGCCGCCGCCCTCCGTGACTAGGGAAACATATTGTGCAAGTAGTACAGCTTTAAGGCTGACAAATTTTTCCAGCACAGCCCCCTCAATTCCAAAACAAATCTGTGTTTCAACATACATATTAGCTTGGCCAACACTAATTAGATCACTGGTGAAATAGTTGAGCTCAAATCGAAGGTCCTTCATAACAAAATCAAAATTTAGTTATAAAATTTCCCACATTCAACATTCTGTGTGAACCTACAACATAGCCACTATTATACTAGACATAAATGTAACTCCATCACAACAAAAATCTGATACCAAACTTTGGCATTTGAGCATTTTAATAGTTAATTATCTTTAGTTATAGTTGCTATTTTTAATTAAAGGTGCATTTCGTGATTCCAGCACCGTCCTGTTTTATTTCTTGTTCACTAATATCCTTGAGAAAAGCCTTATTATTCACGAAATTTGAGTTGACCCCAATCTTGCGGTTTTGTGTTATGAGCAATTCTTGTTTCGTCATCTCAAACGGCCCATAGACACTTGCCAATTGTGAATTTCTTATAGATACGACCGGAATTTTTTTGCACTTGAGATTAGTACACATGGATTACTAAGGCTAGGAGCGGTTAAGAAAATTAAGGAATCTCAGCCTTTTAGTTTAAGGTCTTGGGACGAGGCGTGGATCATGAATGGCCCCTTTAAATACTAACAAAATAATACTTTGAAATCTCTGATCATGCCTTAAAATGGGCAATCAGAGGTCGTCTTGTAAGATTGAGACAAATAATTTTCACCAAAGAGAAAAATTCTACCTACAGATCAGGTAACATCTGGAAATCATATACATTTTTGTTCGACATCACTCTTGATGCAGCCAAGCCACCTGAAAATATGGAAACACTATAAAAATACAGGGTTGTCAATCTCTAAAGGTGGTTGTTCCGATTTATTTGTGGTATTGTGTTCTCTACTTGATATGAGAGCCTGGCACGTTGCACATACCACACCCCATCAAGTACCGTGGGAAACAAACTTGCAGTTTTGATGGTCGGACGCAATAATGCATGTGCAAAGCCCGTATTCAATCCTGTGCTAATAAGTGTTACCACTAAGAACTGTGGTTTTTTGTTTATATCTTGGGAATGAAATGGAGTCGAGGCGCAAATTTCAGGACGAAATTTCAGGAGAAAAATATGGCCTTTCAATCGGGATATCAAAATCGTACTAACTACTTCCTGGTAATCAGGGGGGGTCCCAAAGACGATTGGAAACAGCTCCCCTTTGTAACAGCTCAGGAAAATCAATTTTGATTCTTATCAGAGAATTTTATGAGCAGTCAAGTGTTCTCAAAATAAGTACCACACATTGTTTATCCCCATTTTGACACGATTTCAACTTGATTGTGCAAACTAGTTTTCAGGAGAATCGTGGTGACCATCGATTCTTTGATTCTCTCAAAATTGCAACCCTGAAATACTTCAAAAGCCAGCCACAGCATCAAGCTTATTTCAATATTGCAAAATATGTTATTTTACACTGTCGAATTAATAATTTGTTGCAGGAATGAACACAAGTGTGCATGGATTGTGTCAGCCAGAGGAACATCGCACCTCGTAATTGGTCAAAGTATGCGCTGATCCCCGCGTAACTTGTTGCACTTACATCTCCTGTCCAATTTTTTAAAATTTTTATTTTTAATCCTACTGTAGCTCAGACTTTGATGGTTGGTTACGCAAGGCTATAATAAATATAAACCATGCCTCTATTCTATATCCAGTGCCAGTTCTAACATATATGTACAAAAGTATAAAGTAATAAATAACATTTGACTATACATAGAAGTGTAATTACAGACCATTTGAAAAGCAACAATATTTAATGGTAAACCAGTTGTTAATTGTTTTCCCGAATTCCGCCCCGAATTGCCCAATTACAATATGCACTCTGTATTCAATGGGGGCTAGTTGAGACGTGTTCTACAAACATAGCGCAGGCCGAATTGTGAACTAGTTTTGAATACTTTTACTGAAATGCTGTGAAAGTAAGCATTTTTTTTCCACCAAGAAATTCACTTTTTTGCAGTGGTGGGGGGGGGGGGTTTTTTTTCTGTATCATAAGAGCTGTATTTGTAATGTAACTCCCACTTTTAGAACCACACTTGTGTTAAATTAGAAAGATAATATTTGGCAGCTTTATGGTAGTGCACCATTAAAGCAATATTAGCACATTTTTTGAAGAGCTCCCCCAATTTTTCCAAACTTGAATATTTTTGCACATGTTATGTTGGTAATTGGGTTTCTAGGAAACTATACCTGCAACGAGAATGCTAAAAAATGCGTATTATCACACAATAAGCGTTTTGTAATTATAATTGAGATCCCCAGATGGGACTTAACGGCAGAGCTGGAAATGCTACGTTTTGTCCGTCCATGATAAATCGTGGCCACTCCGAGAAAATAACCTCTAACTTGGCTTGCCTGAACTATTAACAACTATGGATGAGCGTAGAACTACATGGCGCTATTCCCGCTATTTCACATTGGAAGGCCGTTTCCAGCAGCCGTTGATTATTATCGGGGATCCCCGATAATAATTATTCTAGACAAATATCCTCGTTTTGTGAAACTAGACCTTTTTCAAGCTTAACCATTCACAGGTATAGTTTTATAGCCAGTTTACCTGCAATCGTTTAAAAATCTCCAAATGTTTTTACAAATTGAGGGCGCTCTTTCAAAAAGAATGTGACTAAATATTGCTTTAAGTTCAAGTCCATAGAAGCTACATGGGATGCTACTAACATATGGTTTTGCAATAAGTTTTCAGTAAGGATAGTTTATTATCAAGAGAGAGTGGGGTAAAAATGTAACACAACCTTCCTGCTATATGTATTTGCATGGTCAAATGATCAATTTGCATTATTTTTACTTTGATAAAACCATTAACAATATCCCATAGTTTATGCGCCTGCTAACATTACTTATTTTTGAACAAAACCAAAGGGAAACTATTTCTGTTTAATTAAGAGTAAAATGTTAGCATATATTTCTAACTAGAAAACGCTTCAAATGGTAAACAACTACTTTCTGTTCTAAGTTTCTTTGTTTTCTCTTGATAAAAACAATTACATAATGAAAGTTTTTTTGAACTGATGGTGCACTTTACTGTGAAATTTTAAAACATGTATTAAAATTTCCTACAAAAGTAGATGTGATATTCTACTGGAATACCTAGTATTACATTTAAAACAAAGGTCATTTTACAAGTTTTTAAAAAGTGCAAAGTGTATATACAGTACATGTAGGTGTGGACATGGGCTATCTTTCACAAGGCACCAATGTGGCCCGTGTGGTGTGTATATACCAGGTTGTACGGGTACTGCATAGCGCAAGGGTGCAAATAGGAATGTTATTCTATCGCGTCGTGCGTGCCACGCTTAAACCCGCGATTCCCATAACCATGCACTGCATACGTGCACTTACAAGAGGGAGATGGGGGGGGGTAAAGGGGCCAAAAGCACGCAGAGTCGCGCCAAGAAAGCGGGCTGTTGTTTTGTGTAACAGCATGAAAATGTGATCGTGGACAGTCTACAATGCGCACGTCCACACCGATCTGGATTTCGTAGATACCACATTGATGCAGTTCTGGTGCCCCATGTAGATAGACTTTTGATACTCTTCTGAAAGCAATGACAACTTTTGAGATGATCTCAGTTTGGTTTTACACTCTTTCACTGAATAAATTCACTGGTGCAGTAGAGTTACAATTCAATACAAATAATCATACTAAAAGAAAATATGATTTGTAATTACTGGTCATTATCAGAAATCTGCTAAAGCAAAAAATACTAAAACAGCAGATGTTTGCATATTAGTGAAACATGATAGGTATAAATATCTGCTAAAAGTGATTGACAAAATGCAGCCTAGGTAATAAAGATACAACTTGATAGTTAAATCCAATGTTGGTGGCTTTTTACAGACACTAACACACAAAAAAGGGGGGGGGGGAAATAAAAAGGGGGGGGGAAACGCCAATATGGCAAGAGAAAGAAAAATTTATTACAATAGCTTATTAAATCAGAGATAGGTGTGCCATATTGAATTGTGGAAAAATCACCAAATGGTTTTTAAAAAATGAAGTATTTGATTAAGTTTGTCAAAAGGTCTCACGCCAAAAATTGAAATTGCAGCGATGGGGGCTCAAAATTTACATAAAAACCGCTGATTGTGCAGATTTCCAGGCAATTTGTGCCGCACACCAGTAAAGAATAAACAAAGATGAACAATGTATGTGTTTGAAGTAAAATGTTCAAAAATCAAAAATCTCCCATGTGAAAGATTAAGATGAGAATATTTTTTGGTATAAAATGTGAAAGTCTAATTCGTATTGGAGCAAATGTTATAAATTCACCCTATATTATATTGAACTACATGTACACAACAAATCAAAATCACCTTTTGCTTTCACTTTAAGGTTTTTCTGTAGCCAAATACAAGGAAGATCTGTTTAAGTGTCTAAACCCTATAGAATCACTACATGACATAAACAAATGGATACCTTAAAAGTGCTTGCTGGTCGTTAAAGTGACAACGATGAGATTTAAAATAAAGGTTCCTTAAAAAAATGTGAAAATTCTGATTTTTGCCAGGATGTAAAGCCTTCCATCAAAATATCCCCACTAAAGATTAAGCTGAGATAATGTTTTCTTTGGTCAAAAATGGTACAATTTCTAATTTTTGTAATGGAGCAAATACGAAATGCGGCCTATGTTTTCTATTCAAAATACAAACAAGTCAGAATCACATTTTTCTAAGTCTTTTAAGACATTTCTGGTACCAAATATAAGGCAAGAGATCTTTTGTTACACACTTGTACACACTGACTATCGAGTACCGTGAACAACTTGCGGGCTTTGATGCTAGACGTGGTAACGCATAGTGCAACGCCAATTCACTACTGTGCTAAATTATAGGGTTAACCACTACACGGTAGTTTTTCCTATTGACCTTTTAGGTTTTTAATAGAGGTGGCTTGTATTAACATTACCGCCCTTTTAGGGCGCATACACATAGAATCCTTGTGAATAGCACATTCAATCTGGCTGAAATTGAAACCTTGTGTTAAAAAAATCTCATTTTTTGTTATTAAATAGTTTATTTTTTTTAAAACTTAAAGTTGGAAATAACATTTTGTAAAATGCCTTGACAAGGACCAGAAGACGACGTGTATTTTACAGCGAAATATACATGGGATGTAACGAAAAGTATTGACTGGATTGTTTGTATTATTAGATACATGTAAAGGTAATATTTGTAATGCAAGGCAATGAAACCTTGGCATACCAATGCATTTCCATCATCAGGCTGAAATCGTACACTGTATCCAGGGATTTCCAAAGGAACCTGAATGCCCGGTGGGGTCAACAGGTAGAGACCGTATTAATAGCCAGCCATGTTTGGTGGACAAACATAGGGCATTGCCAGGTCTAGCTGGCTAGGTGGGCGATCCATGTGAAATCGCTAAACATGGATCAATTGTACAGGCTGAATGTATGGTAGTCTGGGATCAATTTACAGCTGAATGTATTGTAGTCCTTGAAATGTGTTGCATCTTGTACCCCAACATGTCTGGTGGCTGACGTCATATTGAATACGGCCTAATCAAAGGCTAATCATGCTCTTCTGAAATTTCAAAAGGACCCCTATTTTGTGGGGCACTTTCAAGGAAAATTTTTGAAAATTTACCCCCGTTTTTGCAAAAAAACAAGGTCATTTGCTTTCAAAAATGCCCCCTTTTTTACCAATTTCAATGACAGTTTTTAAAACCCCCTATTTGTGCACAAAAAACAAGAACATGTTAATTACAAAATAAAATGGTGCCAAGAAGGGTGGTTCTGGTGTAAGTATTCATGAGTTAGACTAAAGGCTCTTTTATGAATAAAGACTGTACATACTTGTAATATTTGATCCTGTAAAGATTTCGTGCTAGGCCTAATTCCGGTGCAGTCACCATTGAAGGAGAACCCATAAGGGGAATTCTGCAATATGGAAAGGTTACAACAGTTTCCATTTTCACTTTTTGATTATAGGGCCTAAAAGGCAATGTCAATCTTATTTCTAAAATTTCATTTAATCTGGTTTATCTGTATGTTAGTAGTAATTGTGTGGATAATGAAGTAGTGAGTGTAGAAAGCTGGACAATTAAAGAACGTGTCATCCTTGCGGAAAAATGTAAACATCTACAAATATGCAGAGCAAGCCTTGAAAGGGGCACCTGTGATGTGAGGTTTTTACGTATTGGGTGTCCTTTGAAAACTACCTTTTTTCGATGATATGTAAAGCTTTCCAGCAAAAATATTCCATGTGAAAGGATAAAGAAATCTAAGGACTTTTGTTTGATATAAAAATTGTGGTTCGAAATTTCTAAATTCGTATTGGAGTAATACTATGAAAATTCATCCTATTATATTGAACTGTAACAAAGTGGCAAAAATCAGCTTTTTGCTTTCACTTTATTAGGTTTTCTGTGTTTAGCCAATACAAGAAGATTCTGTTAAGTTGTCTAACCTATAGTAGGACCTGGGGTGTGGACCAAATAACCAACTGTATAACAAATTCTGTAGTCCCCATCTGGGGAGCTAAGGGAAAACCAAGTGTTAAATCCTATAATTTATTACGATCCACATTAAAATGTCGTCCCGACATAAAAACGCACTTTTCTAAAAAAATAAAAATGCCACCTCAGTTTCTTTTCCCAAATATCAGAGGACAAATGGATATGTATAGACTTCAGCAAAACCATTGAGGCTAAAGGATATTACAATGGGCCGGGTATGTAGGGCCATTTGTTAGAGCAGGTGTTACCACCTCCACGATTCGGGTGTTGAGTGACAAATACCCGTCCTCTCTTCAAAAATTTTACACTAACCAGTGTAATATAATATAGGTCGTGACACAAATTTTCTTCAAAAACGCGATAAATTGAATAGAAATGAAGTTAAGCAATAAGTTACGGATTGGTTCTGCAACAAAGTGGTTAGGTACAAGCTTGACCAGCAACATGTTCTCTTATTGATGTTTGTTCATGTTTCTTCCTTTCGATAAATGATGATAAAACTGGCCAAAGTTTAATGAACACGCAATATAGAAGGCTCAATATTGTGTTATTTATTCGTGAATGAGGTTAAGTATGTTGTCCTACAAGTACTCAGTTAAATTGGAGAGCGTACAGCTGAAATCTCTTCGCTGCGAGACAATATATAACAAGGGTCCTGCACTCCACAGCTGAAAGGGAATTTGAAGTGTTTCTACACCGCATTTACCGGGCCGGTGATGAATATCTTTAACCTCATTGTTTGTGAAGTTTCTATGTGTATCCACTAGTCACTGATATTGGGGAACTGAAATTGAAGTGACATGGTATATTATTTTTAAGAAAGAAATGTCATTTTGTGCGGGGAACAGACAGTTAGGATCGTAATAATTGATTATGAATTACAATTGGGTTTCCCTTAGCCCCAGATGGGGATAACAAAACAAACAGCATAGAAGGAAATTGTTCCATCGAATCTAGTCAATAGAATCTTTCAACCATTTTTGGCATGTTTACGCCATCAATGTGGGTTGCAAAGTATGTGTGGCATGTGTGTTCAATATGTCATTCACAACCTGGTAAATGGGAGCTAGCTTGTATGCAATAAAAGAAAATGTTATTAGTATCTTTTCAGCTGGTTTAATTCATTTGATAGGTACTGAAGATTTTCTATGGAAGTTGCAACCTCCACTGATGTTCTGTCTGAATTAACACCTAATGCTAATCCTTCTAGGATGGGGGTTTTATGACGGTGCTTGGCTGTAATGAAGGAAGGTGGCTCGCATAACACAGGGACAGCACAACTGGAAAACCATTAGTGGGTTTTGTTACTTGGATGAGGCATGTGGTTGTGGAAACATTTCACTGTAGGGTTGTGTTGTTGTTGTCAATGGTTGAATAAACATTGTGGCAAGGTCTGTGTGGTTGAAAACTGGTTGAGCTGTTGCATGTTAAAATTTTTCGTTCGTCCACATTTATTTGGAACTTGTGATACCATCTTTAATCGATTCATACTGACTGAATAAAACAATGGTTTAATGATTTAAAGTCTTCCACAGCCATTCCTTCTTGCCTGGCAACTTGCATCTGGCGTCTGCAACGGGCAGGCAGGATGCGTACCTCTTATCACCATTCAGTACATGATATGGGAACCACCGTGTGGAGCCTTTGAGTTAACTTTAATTGAAATGCAACATTGTGCTGAAACCACATCTTCACACTGATAAACCTTTGGAACAACAACTACTTGGTTATCCATAGTTGATTTTCCTGTTCTTGTCAGTATACCTTAGCATAGAATGACAGCCACAGAAAACTACACACTGCTTTTCAGTGTTGTCGATGTGATCGTTTCTGTGGAGTCTGAGGTTAGTGGCCCTGGTAGTTTTAACTGGCAGAACTGAAATTCACATTTGAAGGGGTACTCTCCAGCATGGGCTTTAAGATGAGTTGCCAAGTGTTTGAGGGAGACACTTTTGCCACACTGATCACATACCCTTCTGTTCTCCTGGTGTACTTTTCTTTTATGCCCTTTCAGACTGTTTAGAAGGGCATAAGTTTTGTCACACTCATCACACTGATACTTGTCCACCTTACCATGAAATCTCTCTTTGTGCAGCTTCAATTCACAGTTTTGCTTAAAATCCAAACTGCATTTGTGGCATACGTAGGGTTTGCTAATAGGCGGTTGACCAGTATGAATACTGAGGTGCCGCACAAAAAAGCTAATTCCCATACCCACGTTTTTGAAAGGTTGCTGACAGTATTTGCATATAATCAATTTCACCAAGTCACAGTCCTGATGGACAGCATCAAGCACCTCAGGAGCAAGACTGTTAGCTAATTCATCATTTCTGTACCTTGGAATTCTTTGAGGAATTTTGCTTAGAACCTCGCTCATTGCAGAATCCTTTTCATCATCCACACTAGAGGCTCCTGGTTGTATCATCTGACTGCCTGCAACCTGATTTACATTTTGAATATCTGCTTCTGATATTGTAATAGTAGCAGGTGGCTCCTCTAGTTTACATTCACTTGGAATTGAAAGTGTACTTCCCCTGTCATGCAAGGAGGAATTTTCATCTTGTTTGGATGTACTAGTTGCATCTACTGCAAGAGTTCTATTTTGTTGGACTTTTTCATCTTGCTCATGCACATTTATGTAATGGACTGACTCAATATGCAATGTCAACATTGCCGTACTTGGAAAGTGCTCTTCACACTTAGCACACTGATATGGAGTTCTTATAATTACTGGTTGCCCTGCATGGCTTTTGATATGGTCTAGAAATTGCTGCATTGCTTCTTCAGTACACTGGAAAGACTCCTTACAAATGTTACATATTATGCAATTGTTTAGGTCAGAGTCCTCATGAACCATTTCTTTTACACCAGAAACTAACAGTGATGTCATGTACATCGCAGGCTCTGCTGGATTGTTTTTAAGACTATCCATTGTTTGGCCACTTTCTCCAACTGATTTACTTAGAGCTGTATTTATTCTCTTCATCTGCAGCTGTTCTCTTACTGTTTGCTTATTTGTTGCTCTTACTGTTTGATTATCATTGTGTGTTTTCTCCACATGGTGCTGAGTTTCAAGGTGCTTGCTGAAATCATCAGCTGTTGTATAACTATTGGTACAATGAAGACATATATATGCAAATTCTTTGTCTTCTATTTCTTTGCTGTCACTCAAACTTTTGGTGGGTATTGCTTGTGTTTCTACAGCTGTGGTTTCATGTGCCTTTTCAAGCATAGCAGTTTGAGATGTCTGGTTTTTGTCCATATATGTATCATTTGTGTCAGGGTGTTTGTTAGCCATTATCCTAACTGTATGTATCACTTTATGCTTTAGCAGATTGCCTTGCGAAGCAAACATTCTTCCACAAACATCACATGGGTGAGTCTTAGGTTTGCGATGAGCAGTTTCAATATGCAATTTTAACTTGGTTCTCCTCTTGGAACTAAACCCACATTTATTACACCTGTACGACTTGTGAATACTAATGTGACTATCAAACGAATTATTTTCCTTTTTCAGAGTTTCTGCGGTTATTTTTTTCCGAGATTGGCTAATGCTAAGACCTTTGCGCTTCCTTTCTACATTAGAATGATTGGATGTCCCACTGATTTTTACATTTTGTGTATGAATGCTGCTACTTGTATTTTTCCCACTTGTATCTTGTGGAATCCCTTTAGCACTGTTTCTTTTGACAACTCTAGGTTTGGCTGGAAACTTATGTGATTTCATGTGGAATTTTAAACTGCCTAAGAATGCATAAGACTTTCCACACAGAGGACAGCAGAATGCTTTGGTATTCCTGCGACATGTTTCCATGTGGTGAACTAATCGACATTGTTTAGACACTTTTAAACCACACTTTGGACACTTCCATGGTTTGTCAATGAAAGGTTGATCTTGGTGTGTGGCCAAATGCTTAACAAGTCTAAATACACCCAGCCCTTTCGGTTGATATGGTGCTCTGCAAAACTTACATAAAAGCAGTTTATTAAAGTCACTTTCTTTATGAAGCATGAGAAGAAGTGAAGGTTCCAACAAATCTTCCATCTTAAACCTATCTTCTGTGACACTTGTTTTAATTCCCTTAGGCTCTCTTGACTCCTCTGTACTACATTCTTTTAGGTCACAATTGACCAGCGATTCTGATAAATATTCAGATCTTTCACCTGCTGTAAATGCTGTTCCTGTTGTAGCCAATGTCTTCTCCTGGTCATACATTGTAACACTGTCTACTTTTGAACTGCTGCCCACAAAAGGAGCTTTAGATACATCATTTATGCCTTTAGTTGTGGTGAAATTTGCATCCTGAATCAAAATTCTGTGGCAAAGCCCACAGCTATCTGCCTTCAGTTCCTTTGCATTGAAGAGTTGATCCAGCTCTGCTCTCACATCTTTCACTCGCTTGTCACCGCACCCAACACAAATAAGGAGCTGCATTTCTAACCAATTGTCTGTTGGATTAGTGATGAAACAAAGTACCTAAACTACAATTACCTTTCAGTACAAATCTGCCGAAGTAGCACTTATAATTTGACCCAAAGCGATGCTCCACAAGCAAGTCTTCTTGCATCTTTTTCCATTCTCACTATAAACATAAAAAAAAATTCAAGGTAAAACACTTTACTAAACCCCTAGTTTTTAATCATGGGACACAAACAACTATTATCAAAGCACCATATGTGTGAATATTCCTACCCTGGAGCCATTGCCCCTGTGGTCCTGGCAACAAAAGTTTGGGAGTGACATAATTGGCCAACCTCTGTAGATCACTCAAATGTAAGATTGAGCACATTCATGCACACTTAAAGGTGTAACAAGAGATTTCACCTAACAGGTGCCCCTAAAAAATGTGAAAAATCTGATTTTTCCACTAATGTTAAGCTTTTTATCAAAAACATCCCCTATTCCCATGTGAAAGGATTAAGCCGAGAACTATTTCTTCGGTACAAAAATTTTGAAATTTCTAATTTACTCTAGGAGTAAATACTATTAAAAATCAGCCTGTTTTTTATTGAAATAAGCAAATCAAATTCAGCCTGTTTTTTATTGAAATAACCAAATCAAAATTGCCTTTATTGTTTTCACTTTAAAGGCATTTCTGTATCCAAATACAAGGTAGGAAATCTATTGGGGTCATCTATATGAAATATGAAACACATGACACAATATATGGATGCCCCAGAATCTCTTGTTGCACCTTTAAATATAAGAACATAGTTTGTGTTGAGCTCTGTGTGTATGCCTTGTGCCAGAATTTAAAATATAATTATAATAATGGCACAGCACAGCAAAATTAAATTAGAATTTCACGGTTTTGGGCTTTCACGCTCACTATATTCCAAGAACATAAGCTGTGGGCTACAGCTGTTTGACCCCCATACAAATCGTCTCTTATTTTTAAAGCAATTTTAAGCAGTGGCGACAATTTTGACAACTGAGTAGTGTCCAAGATAGCCACCGGAGGAGCCATGTTTTGTTAAATGAACTTAAATTGCAATATTGGGGTAAGAATGTGAGTTATATGAGAATACCAAAAACAGAATTTATGACATATGATATACACTCTTAACTCAACACAAGTTGACGCTAGATGGGAAGGGAGATGATCTCGGCAGTAGAGAGAGAGAGAGGAGCATGTGGGACAAGTCAGAAACAAAGGTAGCACTAGATGTGCTCAAAAGTTAGGTCACCATATTTAAAATTTCCTTCTACATACAGACAACTTTGTTACTTCTACATAAGCGTATTTTTTTATTTTTACTGGAAAACACCTGACTCCACTGAGTAGTCCTTAAATACAGTCCATACCCATTTTATCATGATTTTATTGTATCAGGTTTGAGGTATTGTCGTCCTGTGAACTATTTTAGAGTCAGTTTAAACCATGTTATTTGACCTAAGTAGTAACCAGCTGTTAACAGCACTCTCTTGGACATATCAATACCACACTTGAGTATTTTTTACATCTTGGAAACAATTCAGGTCAATCCTATAAAGTGTTATTTTATTCATCAAAAGATAGGTAGGGCTGCCTTTTTTTCCCCCCGATTTACATTCCCTATAGCGAATATACAATCGCCGCCCTCTTGAAAAACGAGCCTGTGCATAAAATATAAATGCCATAAATGGCTTTTGGTGCTTTCAAAATATCACCCAGGTTATTATCCTGGCAACAATTTGCCAAATTAAGTTCCTTAACAAAACATGCCTCCTTGGGGCGGCCATCTTGGACACCTATGTTTAACCCAATTGAGGAGCTAAAACCTTGATTTCATTTAGTTGTGGATGAAATTTCTATCTGTAATGAAATTAAAATAGCAGTTTTCCTTACAACAAAGGTAGCCTTTTGAAATGGGCTGGATATGCTATCATGCAGCTTTTCGGGGCGGAGGAAGGAGGAAACCATACCTAATCTATCAGGGACACCCTTTTAAGGTGAATATGGGAAAATTAATCACCAATTGGGTGAATTGTGAAAATGAACCCAAAACTCTGCTGATGCGGCTCCATGGACTAAAAGTGCTATATTTTGATGTTATTTTTCTGGAAAAACATTAAGCATTAATTGCAGTCATGAATGCTGTTGTTAGTGTCTCAAATTAGCGCAGAAGACTACAAGCAAAGTAGCATTTAAACTTTACAAAAAATAAATTATAGTTTTTTTTATTTAATTCTGAAAACATAAGACGGTTTTTGCACTTCTCACCATAAAAGAATGTGTTTTTGCACTTTAAATCAAATGGCTGAAATATATATGCCAAAATGAGCAAGTATTTTTTGGCATAATCAAAAACCAAAGCTGCTTTTTCAAAAGTTCTTCTGTTTCTGAGTTGCATTAACCCTAATACATCATGGGATCATCTCTCTAAAAAACTATCCCACCGCATGCCATTGTGTGGAGCGCACGCTTTAGAAAGCTGGCGGGAAATGAAAATCTCAGACAATCGTGCAAGGGTTTGCTATTTCCAGTAAAATGCGTTTTCTAGTAAAAAGCGTGGAGAAAGAAAAATAAAAGCGTGGGTTAGAAGACTTGCCTAATACTTAAAATTGTACTTTTCTGACCAAAATTATATTTGACTTTTTTACTTAACTTTCGCCGTGACAAGTTTAATGAAAAAATTTGCAAAAAAAAATCGCCCTCGGCTTCCGGGCCCGTCTCAAGCTGAGATGATCTGTTTTCGCGCCGAGTATAGTAGTAATTCTTTTTCATTACCCTTTACTGAGAATAACATGAAAGTGATTATGACGGTCACACTGGTGTTGATATGGATCGGATCGGGGGTTTACTTTATATAAATCTGACAGTATAATAGAGTATAGGTTCTGAATCGGTGGTCGGGAAAAAAAAGAACTGAATTTTGACGAGTACACTGTGCCGATTACACTTGCCGATTACACTGCCGATCAAACTGCCTTCGTATGTATAACGGAGGATAAGTGTTTGGTGAGTTGTTTAAATAAAAACGGGTCGTTTCATGATTACAAACATTAAAATACTGTACCTTACAATGTAGATTAAAAAAGCCTTGACAAAAATAGTACCGGACATCATCAACGGACATAAATAAATAATATATAATGAACCAATCAGGGCACGTATTAGCATGATTGACAACTATTGACCTTAGCCACGCTATTTTGTATACACGGACTCCAGGTCAAGACAAAATGGTTTGTTTGTCAAATTGTGAAGGCCGGCGGCCTTGCGCGCGGCGGAGAATTGTGATCGGAAATACGCTCGTTTAGAGAACAATTTAACGCTACGGTCAGTCGAAATCATTCACAGAAGAAAGTTTCTGGGGCACCATTTCAGCATTTTCTAGTCCAATTTCTGGTTTCGGTCCAAATTACGATGCGTCTGGCCTTAGTTAAAGTAGTGCACTTGTCACATCGCGGTGAATGGGTGTTGAAACAAAGGGGAAGCCAGGGAATCCCCGAATCGCTGTGAAAACAAACGCGCAAATGCTTAAGTTTCATGCAATCGTATGACACTAGGTCCAGCGCGCATTCGAATTAAGCACCTTGTTGCCATGCCGTTGCCAAGCAGATTTTGTTGAACTCCCGGATGTCCGCTCTGGCTATACAAGAAAGGCGCTGTTCTGGAGATGGTAGAGTAAGCCGAATTGGGCCACCATCGAGAGGTGTGTGTTGGTGTACATGGCCTGGCGAACTCGACAAAGGGTGGGTTTGCAACTTCTGGTACAAAGGTGTTTTTATAAAAGGGTGGGTGTAAAAATAAAGTCACAGTTAATTGATGCCACAACTCAGGAAAAGTGTGATGAAAACAAGGAACTGTATTTTAAATTTATTCACTACTTATTGTCATTATGAGACACATGGCCCCATGACCTCGGATGGAGGAGTTGATGTGGGCATTTGACATCACAAATTCTTTCAAGAATAAGCTATGAGTGTTTTGTGTAGGGACAAAATGAAGAGCTTGGAAATGTGAGAGTAATTATGGGTGGGAAGGAGTCTGTGGAATAAAAAGGGTGCTTTTGTTAAAAAAGGTGGGGGTACCAGAGGATGTGGTAAAACATGGGCCGTTGGTAAAAAAGGGTGGGTACCCAGAGGATGCTGGTAAGGAAGGGGTGCTTGGTAAAAAGGGGAGGGCAAGGGGGGTCCGACCCACTCCCCAAAGTGGCAAGCAAGGCACTAGGAGCGTATTCCTGAAGGTCCCACCGGCAAATAAGCACAATTGAGCTGGGTTGCCGAGTGCGATCGAGGGCAGCATAATAGCATGAAGTCCCCACCAGCAATAGGCAGCAAAATGGGGTCACTTGAGGGGAAAACGTCCCACCAGCCAAACTCCCAGCAGTGGGTTTTGGCCATCTCCTGAGGGGAAAGAGTCCCAGTGACAATGCAAAAGCACTTACCTATTTTGTTACGCCTTACTTCTGGTGGTTTCGCAAATTACTTTGACATTCTGGCCAACTTCGGAAGGTCCATGCACACTCGACGTTTCGGGAGACCTGAAGTATTTAGGAAATTATTTGCAAGGTGGGATACAACATGCATTTGGGAAACTAACCTGAAGTTGCAGAGCTTCTTACCAACCAACCAATTGGCAGCAGTCCCTTTACAGTGATCTTCTGAGGGGAAAGCGGCCCAGTGCAATGTACAGCAATGGGTATCCCGAGGGGAAGACGTCCCACAAGCAACTCAACAGTCTCACAGCATTGCTACAAGTGAAATATCTCCCTATGTCCGACCACAGAATTTGTACTTAACTTGATTGCCTGGTTTTTGCTGTGGCTGATTAATCAATTTTTTTCAAAATGAGCTATATACGTATGTGAACAACTTCAAAATAGTTTGTGATCTGCCTACCTAAAATAGTGCCTGTAAGCCTTTGTGCTATGACACGTAGACACATCGCAGTTGAATATGTGTCTCATAAATTGTATATTGGTATCTTCAAATACAACACTTTGCAAGCCAATATGTAGTGTGACTAGTCCCAAACTATGACATGAAGTGTGTCTCTCATAAATACGTTTGGGACTGGATAAATAAAATATCTTTGAACTGGACATACCAAAATGCCTGAATATTGCTGGTAAAAAGGACCATACATACAGAAAGGCAGGAAGCATGAGTACAGCTAGGATTATGAATACTCATTTAATATATGATAATAATCACCTCAAACTTCGGAGCTACTTGATTATTCTCTCCACACCATCAAATTAAGACACTAAGCTGTTTCAAATCCGAGAATATATCACCGCGGATAAAAAAAATACAAACCTGAATGGATGAACATAGCGTGACATGATTTGAAAATTGGCACAGATCTGGTCTTTTGCCTATTGGGGCCTTCCCGTTCTTCTCATTAAAAAGCTCAGTTGTCCAAAGCAAAAAAACAAACAATCTTAGGCCAGACATAATATGCTTTATTTGGTTTTTTTTCGAACATTGCAATAGTCCTAGCCCTGTGTGAAAATGGAGAGGGCTGACCTCAGGCGATTTTCTTAGCCCTACACAACCGATTCCCCGACGATACCCAGGATCCCACACATGGCATTTTGTTGGTACACTTGCTGTGCTCATGATCGAGATCCAGCGATCCAGAACTGCAGGTATTATAAACTGCTGCCTTTGTGTGCCATGAGAGGTGTTTACACTCGCCCTCACCATGTGGGTATTCTGTGGTACTGATTTGTTTTGCAATTTGTGCCCATCAGTTGTGGTAATTGGTAGTGTAGCATCCTAGGGCCTGTGGGTATGTGTGGTATGTAATTAATTTATGCTTGCAAAACGGAATGGTGTTTAGGGTTTTCTGACTGCTATGGTGAAGCCCTCATTTTCTGACAAATCAGGAATTTGAAATACATTATGCTTGTCCACATACTAATTACTGTGTGAAATAACTAAGCTCATATCAATGTGTCATTCATTAAAAAATCCCTTTGTAATTGAAGTCCAGATTCAGAATTTTTGTGTTTGTACAGTATCTTAATAAACCTACTGTTACTGTTGTATACACGTTTACTGCATCAAACGAAAAATCAACTTCATCTCAACTTTTAGAATATACTCCACCAAAATTTGAAGTTATATTCTATTTTAACATGTATACTTACGATGAATCCAACTAGTTGCCTTTTTGTGCTCAAAAAGCCATCAGACACCCCTACTGCCACATTACAAATTTCGGTGCGCCCACGCTTAGTACTGGATCCCACGCTAGCACCGGTCCGCCCAAACCATATGACGTCACTGGCGACCCAGATCCTTTGCTCATGTTTTTGTACCTTCCCCCAAGGCTCCACTTGCGTGGAAGGCCTGGTGAGGGTTACTAAGTTTGATCATCCATAAAGTATACCTGTATCAAATAGAATCACTTCACAATTTTGGTGAGTATATTCCATTTCATCCATTTTATACTTAACGAAATGATCCAACTAGTGCATGACTGGCCACAATTGGTCACTGGTGGAAGAAGTGGACCGGGTATCTCAGTAGCAGCGGGGTTTTTCTCTCGCATGTTTCTTTTAATGAAGCCTTTAATACTTTTGCACCATAGTATAGCCATATCCTAAATACATGAATAGTATATCATAACACATCAATATCAAGTACAGATAAGTTATACCGACAATCCTCCCTTATGAGCATATTATAATGAGGCATGGCATCCCTCTTACTCTGAATTCTTTGCTGACAGGATGGTTTTTGCCACGGTTTGGTTACTAGTGAGGACTCCTTCTGTAAATATTTTGAAAATTGTAGTAGGCGTCCTCCTTCCTGCTGCTTCCATAATAGCAGAAATGTTCACCCTAAGTGAAAAGCCCAAGATGTTGCCTGCTTCTTATCTCATGAGCATGAGGGTTAAGGTCGATGTTACTGTCCAGTGACGAGGCTTTTTCACTTTTTAAAGCATCGAGATGAGGAAGTGACCCATCGTGATGGTTTGTTTTGTTGCAGTTTGTAAGGTTTTATTGTATTATAAGATGTGGTCAGAATTGGAAGAATCCATAGATTCCTCAAAAAGGCAGGGCGTGTAATAATGTCGGAGAGCTCTGCTGGGACATCAGCGTTTATCCGCAGGATCACCAGTTACACTGGGGAGTTCTGGAAGTACTATTGGTTGAGGTTCACAACTGATTTTCTGAGTTTTTAGCCATGAAACCAGCACCCGAGGAAGAAGAGTCACATTGTGAGAGTCCGAGAAATCTCATACTACTTTGTCTTAATAAAACGCATTAATTTCGGACACCTCCTGGTAGAAGCGGCCATAAAGGAGGAATGCTGTCTTTCTTGTCAAGCAGGAGATGCTTTTTTTTTTTCCAAAGGTTTAAAACAAAAGGTCTCGCCCGCTACGTATTGGAGACTAATGGAAGATCCAATAAGGAGTGAGTTTCCGAATAGTTTGAAACGTTTATTTAACCTTCCTTTAATGAGATCCGAGAGACCCCTTAATCTTCTCTCTAATCATGTCCGGGCTATCAGGATAGTCGAAAGCAGACAGGTATTCCTATAGTCGAAGGCTGGAGATTTTCTAGAAAAAGAGACGTCAGGACGTTAGCCACGTCTCCTACATAAGCTGTATGCGGATCAACCTTATGGTTCTTGCACCAGACATTGAATCGTCGTCGAAGTCGCTATTGTAGGATAAATGGAGGTAGACTTCCTTCGTGCTCCCACCGCCAGGGAGGCAGCTTCGTCTGAAAAGCCCTTGCGTTTGAAGGCGAGCTTGAGAGAGCGCCCACCGTCAAGTGTAGAGATTTTAGTCTTTGGAGCGACACTCTTCTGTTTCTTCCTTCCGTCCACCACAGATTTTTGCCTAAAGGAATCAGTCTTGGATGGTCCTTCCAGCATGCTGCCAGCCTCCAAAACCAAACCCCCACCGACACTTGGCCAAAATGGGCTACAAGCACATCTTGCATGACCTTGATTGCTGGAAACTTCGACAGTGACTTTGCCAGAATTGTTATCGGTGGAAAGGCGAATGCAATCAGGTTCTCCCAACTTATTGTAAAGCAATCCTTCACCCAGGCTTTCGCGTCCGTTTCGAGCCACTTGCAGTAGTTGGGATTTGGTGATTTTTTGCTGTTCGCAAACAGATCTACCATGGCCCTGTAAATGTTTTGACATCCTCTGCATATGCTGTCTGTTAGATGGCCACTCCAACGGGTTGATTCGATAAGCTTCATCTTGGCTGATTGCCCTCTGGAAAGACTTCCTGCTATACAGCTTATGACTCCGGGGAGAATGTGTCCCCGCCTTGAGGGAATTAAATTATAACTGGCCACCAATGAAAGAGAGGTCAGATGGTTGTAGTGCCATGAGGATACTCTTTGTCCTCCTTGTGATTTTAGTAGCAACCAGCGGAATTGTCTGATCTGATTTCACTGACTTCCCAAGAATCATTTGTTTGAACCGCTTTAGAGCATGGTAGACTGCTAGCAACTCTAGGATCATTATATGAACTTCCTGGATCTATCTTGGACATACTCCCTTTATTCTGGGTGGAATCTCATGTATGCTCCCCATCTGTCGTCGAAGCATCTGTTGTTATAATTTCTAAATTGATGGGAGCCTACTGGAAATTCTTTCCACCATAAGATTCTTTGTGTTGTTTAACCATCGTAGGTGCTTCGCACTCTTGGCTTTACGGTACTTGACGTTTAGATCGTGACGGTTATAGTAGTTCGTAGTATCTCCGGAGGTGTAGCTGGAGAAGTCTTATCCTCAATCTGCAGAAGGGTAGGAGGTCTACCAAACTTGCCATCATCCCTAAGCAGCGGAGCCATAGAGGAGCAGGAGAAAAATCCTTCAGAATGAGCAGGATACAATCCCTCAATCTTGAAATTCTCTCTTCTGGTTGCGAAAAGATTTGGCTGTTTTCAAGTCAAAAAATCGCCTAGGAACTCCGGTTCTGGATTGCAATAAGACTTGATTTCTTAGGTTTATCATAAAGCACAGCTCTTTCACCGTATCAAACCACAGTTAACGTTTAACAGGACTTGATTTGCTGGGGCTAAAATCAAAATCCAATCGTCGAGATAGACGAAAAATTTGGACGCCCCGCCTCAGATGTTCTGCCAATGTCTATATACTAGTCTTGTAAAGGTAAGGAGGGCAGGTGAAAAGTACGAATGGCAGAACTTGGAGGACATTGAAAAGACTGGTGTCGCATTCTGAAGCGAAGCCATTTTTGATGAGGAAAAAACTGGAACATGGAGGTAGGTAGCGTCTTTTAAAGCCAATGTCGCGCCGAACCAGCCCTTCTTCAACTCTTGATGACCGCTGAAAGGGTTTCCATTCTGAAATGTATTAGTCGAATAAATCTGTTTCAGAGGGCGTTTTTTTAGAATTATGATAGGTCTGAGGTTCCTGTTTTCTTCGCGAGCCAGGAAGAAAGTGAATAGAAGCCTTTCAATAGTCTCTGTATTGGAAAAAATTGCATTCTCTCTTAGCAATTCTTTCACTTCTTCTTAATATCATAGCCGACTTTTTGTAAAGTCTCTTTTTGGCATAGGCGATGGCAGAATCTGACTTTCATCGGCGGACGATCGGTAAAACCCTGAGTAATGTGGTAACCTTCTGAAATAGTCGGTAGAATCCATTGATCCGAGGTTATCGACTGCCACCCGGGATGAAGGAAAAAAAAACTTAGACCCCCCCCCATGGCGTCAAAGGTAGGTAGGAGTCAATTATACTTTCCTCCCCTACTCGCGCCACGTCTGGCTCCTCTACGTCTGGAGTTAGGAGAATAGCTTCTAAACTGTCTAGAGCCTCTATAGTTTGGACTTGGTGATGTTTTTTTTACCGTTTTACTAACGGTCCGGAGAGAAAGAGAAACCACAGATTTACGCACTAGGTATATTAAGAAAACCGTACGCACAATTACTTGTGCGGATCCTTGTCCGTCGCTTTAGAGTCCTTGTAAATTGAAACAGCCGAACACTTCTTTACAATTCTTCTCTTTTAATTTTCACATATAACATGACTGCAATTTCTCCTTACACCTCTTCTCTCGACCTCCCAGACACAGACTGACTTTAAATTCTTGCACTCAATATATCAACGATTATATTGACCAATCAGAGACTGGCTTTTGCACTGCATGCATAACACACCACATCACATTTC
>JAMKCH010005666.1:0-60035 GCA_023653785.1 Ophioderma brevispina
ACCGCTTCCCTTGTTCAGCGGAAAAAAAGTCGCCCTAGCTCTTTTAGTGATCTTTCAGAAAAGTACCCTAGCCGGGCCACGGCATGTAGGACTTTCAAAAATGAACTAAGTCCAAGGCGGCCGCTTGCCTTGTTCAGCGGAAGGTCGACCTAGATCTTTAGTGATCTTTCCGTGAAACGTCACCTAGCGGGCCACGGCGCGGATTTTTCCAGAGCGGACCACTTCATTGGTCAGATGAAAATCACAATCTAGATACTAAGAGAAACCTGGGTGAAATAACCTAAGTCCAGGAGCGACCGCTTCCTTGGTCAGCGGAACGTCGCCCTAGATCTTTTGGTGAAAAAAGTCCCTTCGCCGGGCCCATCGGTATTGTAGATTTCAAAAAGAACTAAGGTCCCAGAGAGCGGACTGCTACCTTGTTCAGCGGAAAGTCGCCCTAGATATTTAGGTGATCTTTCGTGAAAAATCACCTAGCGGGCAACGGCATGTAGACTTCAAAAATGAAACTAAGCCAGAGCGTAAGCACTTCCTTAGTATTTACTGAAAGTGGCCGCTAGACTTAAGAGTTTGTGGTGTTGCTGAACGCTTTCGGCCTGTCCGGCCTGGTTGGATGGCCGCGAGTGAATGAAACGACTTGAAATGGAGAGGATTTTGCCCAAAATTTGAAAAGTGGGTTAAAAAAAAAAACTAACAGTGGTTGAGTGATTTAAGGGATATACTATGCCTTGAAGCGATATTCAAACAGCAGGCATGACTTAACGATTTCTCTCACCATCTTCATATGATAGGCATGGGACGTCTGTGGTTTATTATCGCCATCGTGGCCTGCCGGTTTGTCGGACATTTAAACGAAACTTCATGTTGCTATTTCCGCCAAAATACTTCAGCGCTACATAAATTGGAAACAGCTCGATTGCCGCGAATAGACAGTTTCATGGCTTCACCTCTGTAGGCCAATGCCTGGGACCACTTTCCCGGAAAATATATGCCAAAACCCACGCCCCCCGCAGCACAGTGAACGCTGGAAAGGATGTGGTTATTGACCCAATTATATGTCTTGGACGAAGAGACCCCATTGTACTTCAACGTGAAAATTTCTGCCCACATGTACAAAATCCTCCCTGGCCCCTCCCTAGTGATGCGAATCTTGTGATGGCCTTTTTTAACCCTACGTGTAAGATTCAATCAAGCGCCGAAGAAAAATGCCCTGCCTGGTGCTACCCGCATTGCACAAAAAACATGATCGCGAACCCCAAATCAGAGACGGCAATTGCTTCACGTTAACTTTGGCTACTAAAGCTGCGGCAATTGCGTTCTTTGATTTATCAAGTTTTTCCGGCGGGACTCTCACCTGTCTCTGCAAGTGTTCTATTTGAAGCCCTAGGTATGTTAGAACTTGCGATGGCCCTCATTTTTTCGTGCGCAATTGGCACACCCAGTTCATCACATGCCCGCTTAAATGTTTCCAAAACCTGATGGCAAGAACTATACGATGGTAGAGCTCTAAAAAGTCGTCAGGATAATGTTGATATGCATGTGCCAGCCTGTTCTTAAGTGCACAATAAGGAAGGTACCTGATTTTTCAAAACCAAACTACAAGCTTCTTGCGCAACCCATTGGTAAGCAACGGTCGACCAGGATCTTCTGGAAACTTGAAAACCAGTAGATCAAAATCTGACGGTCTTATTGGTGGTAGCGAGTGAAACGCCGCCCTTGATATCAAGTTTTCGCTAAGAACACTGGGTCAACCATCGTTGTAATCATATCAAGGCGTCATCAAAATAGAATCGAAATACTTAAATCTGCACAATTCATCAATACACATTCATTGATGGATGGGCCCTCGGAAACGAGAGATGATGGATTAGCCGAAATTCACCTGGTTGCCGCTTAGGGACCAATCCCAGAGGGCTACACGTAGGTTGATTAACGGCTTTTGCAGAACAAAGGCCTTGCAAAACCCCGACCTAGTTCCCGCTCTTGGATTAATTATTCAATGACAAAACACCGGATTGTCCCTGGCCGGATTGGAGGATGGAATTCTCTACTAACCTTTGCCCGGTGAAACCTAATTTGAAACCACAAGTAAAGCCATTTCAAAAATATATCTATCACGCAATGTTAGGGTAACTTTGCAAACAACCGAGTTAAAAACAATCCAACTTAATCGGCGTGGGGCCACCTTCCTCAGCAAAACGTTTTGGGGAGGAGAACAGTTCCGTTCCCTTTAGAGTGACTTTGTACCTGGCAATTTAAGCGCACCGTGTCAAATTGTTCTACAACTGTGAGCATCGTGTTGGAATTGACCAACAGTGGTCTTTACACAAAACCGTTCCGTTGCGAAGCAACATAATGCCGACTGGGACCCCTTGGCACTTTGCAACCCTGTGTTGAGGGCGTGTAGGCGCGAAAATTCTGCTGGGGGTCCCTGTTAAAACTCCCTACGAATTGATTGGACTTTGGCGCCAATAGACTCTAAGCCAAAGTTCACTGTCTAGTGCCGGCCAGGACTGTGCGGGGTTGATCGCTTGTTTTAAGCGGAACTGCATATCATATGTCCGCCAACCTACCCCGCCAAATTGTTGAGCCGCCGACCTAACCGTGTCCATGTACTTTAACATTTCAATCGCACGATTTGGGTGGACTTCCAAAAAGACACTCATGTATACCAAAAAGGCAGATGTCCACTGTTCGATAGAACTGATTGCCGGCGGTACACTGATTGTACACCAAGACTACCACGACACTGCTGTAATTGAGCCTGAAAAGGAAACTTTGGGTATGACCTCACATAGTCTGGACAAAACTTTATTTTGCTGCTGTACGAATTCAATGGGTGTACCCTATCATTTAATTTCGATGTCCATTGCCCAGGTTCGTATGGATGATCATCTAGGGGTCCGTTTGCGAAACTCAGTGATACGTAACACTATCCGTGGACCCATGTGTACTAACTCATGCGTCCTACACCGAGATGCCATTTATACAGTGCTTCTTATACGGGCTATTCTACAAATTTCGGTGCAATTAGCATTTTTACCATTCTTTGAGCTAGGAATTTTACTACAAGTATATATTTCGGATTTTCTTTGTTATTTTGATAGAACTCGGCGAGTTCTACTCAGAACACCATACTATACTTTGACGAAGTTATCGGTTTGAGATTTAACCGGAAAGGTCCGAAAAACGCAAAAATCACGTTTCCACACCTTGGGGTGTACTTTTAGACTATTAAGAAGTTATTCCTTTTTGTTTTGCTGTTTGAAGAAATATATGTACCAAACAAAAGCATCAAAACACTTTTTCGTATGTATAACAACCTTAATATGTTATTTTAACATCAAACACACTTTCCAAGAAAAAATGATGTAATCTACATTATAATTGCAGCAAAGACTATTCTTAAACTCAAAATAGTAATTATTCAGTTAATTATGAACATTCATGTAGTAACCCTATCATAGTATTGGAATTTGTCCACCTGGAACCCCTCAAATAACGTCATTTGGTTTAGAAAATATTGAAGTTCTGTTTTTTTTAAAGCGAACCGTTTTTAACCTTGTGAAGACAAAACGTTATCGTATTTCTCCGGAAGTATAATTATATCCCATGCCACTCGCCAAATAGTATGTCATGGTCTAATGCCCCTGGCACTTATAATATGGAATGTTTTCGATATCTTCTTAAAACTAGTGTTATGAACACCAAAATAAGAAAACAATCGGATTCAGCGTTATCATGAACAACGTTATCCGGTAGATTCAATGGCCGTATTTGACAATTAGTGTTTCCAGGTCAGGTCTTTTTCCATTTTAATTTATTGAAGCGCTGCACAAAGCAGCTGAGCAGCAATTTGGAACGATACTTATTTTTCGTGTTTAATTTACGTAATTCTCCGTGCACCTGATAATACATTCTTAAATATAACATTATGTAAATATTTTTGTCTTTCTAAGTGGCAATAATCCACGAAACATAGCTTGCCTACATAACGGTAATACAAATTAGCCGCATAGATGTGAATGCCTACACATATAATAGAGCTATTAACTGATTACCGTATGTTTGTTAACTGATAACGCTGTGCTACAGAGATAACGTATTTCACATGTATCTGTCTTTATTGATTTAGAGGAAAAAATATTTGAACGATTAAAACTATTTTTTCATGTTAGCCATAACTAAAGTTACATATCGCCATCAAAAGTACAACAATTCGATCTTTTATCAAACATTTTGTAACATTTTTCATAATAAAATATATGGTGCGCGCTGCTCGCGGAGTGGAGTGTCATTTATTGTCATTAACAACTGAAATTAACAAAACTAGGTTGATATCCCCAATGAGTTGGTTCGTGATACGTAACTTCCTATTAAGCATGCCATTTGCACTATATAGGCATTAGTATTAACCGCTAAAAAGGTGCAGGAGTCACACAAAAATGTTGTTTACTTGTCGGAGTTGATAAGGAAGATGGATAATATTAATTTATATTGATTTTGGTAAAAAGCCCCCTTTATATGGAGAGTTATGCAGATGGGACCAAGAATGGTATTGATTTTGGCTCTGATTATCAGCCTCGATCTCACCACTCACACCATCATAAGCAAGATATATACCATCATTGAAAATGGTATTTTTACAAATATTGACGTACAACAATTTGGCTCTGGAATTCTTTAATGTAAAGATGCAGGTGAAATATGGTCATGAAATGGTTCTACAGTAACCAATAGGCTATTTTAATAAATTTAATTGCTGTGCAAACAAAAATTTTAGTTTTCGGGAACATTCTTGCACACAAAATGCAAATGGTATGCTGAAATCAAATGACCTCAACACAATAAAATATCTACAATCAAAACAAAATATACGTTAGACATGTAGCCTACAAAGACCATGAGGAGCTCTCAGGAGTTTATGCAGTTGAAAAGTTAGTTGAAGGTTTAGGTCTTCGTAGTTCGGTTAGGATTCAATATTCCGTATTGCTGCCGGGTCACATCCCTGGCAGAATTCGGTGAAAAATAAGGTATTCCAGGGGGCCAAAAAATTTAAATGCTCCAATCATGTCTGATCTCTCATTTTCCGTCTAGCACCAAGGAAGAAAAGTCTATGACCACGGTCTTGATTTGTTTATTATCGCTATGGTGAGTTTCGAAAAGAAAGGTCATAAAATCAGCTGTACACGGTTCAACTTCTCCAAATGCTCTAATTTAATTTAAACAAGGCTAAATTATTCTTCCTTATACAATTGATATTTTAAATGCTATGGGATTATGGAATGAGTAAACACTTAAGGACAAAAGGTTTTAGGAACCCTGCTACACCAAAACATTTTCAAGTAACCTGTTTAACAGTGAAAGGAAATTGACTATGAGCTTAATCTTTGTTAAAAAAAATATTTATTTCAAAAAAATAGGAAAATGAGCTGTTTTAATATAATTTAAAGCATGCATTAACGTACATTACATTTAGAAGCAGGATTATAAAATAAATATTACACATCAAATGTGACTTGAATTTTTGTATCTGTAAAAGTGGTAGAAAAACAGCGTCCGTTAGAATGATTAACGTGTTTGTTTTGTTCATTGGCAAAATTACAATCATCGATTTCAATTTTATGTGGTAGGAAACAGCAAACAACTTTATCCCTCTTCAAAATTTAGATGTATGATGTTAAAAATGCCCACTTTTCGCCAAAAATTTGAAATGGTGAACAACGTTATCTGCCAATATACATGTAGAACCATTCCAGTTCTTAATATTGTAGTCTTAAAGAGTATTAGTACTGTCTGTGTAATTTTCACTTCCAGGCCAAGAAAGCAATACGTGTGTCCCAAAAAAACGCAACGCTTGGTGGAATCGCATACGTTTTTTTTTGAACAAAAGCACGTGACTACTAATCCTTTGTTTGTAAGGTAAGATGGGACTGTTTCCTAATATCCCTGAAAAGTTCATAACGGTAGATTCAATATTTATGACCCCAACAGCAAGTACCCGCAGAACCCATTTTACAAAAATGAGGAGCTGGTAACCCAACGTCATGAAGACGAAATGGGCAAATACAATATAAACTGATTGCCAAGCACATTTAACTTGCCCAAATTTCTTGATACACTTCTACTTGGGTCCAAATGACTGCATGTACATACTGATTATGATAAAACATTAATTTATTGGTGATAAAATATGTTTTCAAGACGGTATAAAGCTATGACTAAGTCATAGAAAACTCCACATAAAAATGATAAATGCGTTGGGCTGCAACTGCTTATTACTGAAAATGAATGTTACATAAATGCGTTGGGCTGCAACCTGCTTGTTACTGAAAATATGTTTACATTCTCAACTCTTGAAGTAAAAACCCTATGCTTTCACACAAAATCAATAACAATATCAGTATATTCATTCTGTAATAAATTTTGGGTTAAAATAATCTCATGTGTTTGCCGTCACAAAATGATGATGATAGCTCTATCCAATGCTGTCTTATTTGGACAACGAAGAGTTGGTTGATCATGCCTTCCTAATCGATCTTTTAATGGTGTTAAAATGCATGCTTTTTAGCTGTTATTACCAATGGAAACATTCATATGTTAATATCTGTTGCAGCAGCTGTCTTAAAAAGGAAATGGTGGTTGGACTTAGAGATTCATATTGGTGGTCATGAGCGCAAAATGTACGTGCCGTATTTGTAGTTAAAAGGCCTCAATTTGGTTAAAGGTCCGGCAGGTTATTGGTTTCTGGGGTCATATCTTAAAAATATTGACTATACCTTTATGAAACTTTTCAGGGATATTAGCTGACAGTCCATCTGACCTTACAACAAAGAATAAGTACTCCCCCACGTGCTTTTGTTCAAACGATGGGCGCATGCCAAAAGTGTTGCGGTTTTTTTTTGGACACACGGTATATTAGAATGCTTCATAAACCACTTCTCTTTAAATATTTTATATGAGATGTTTAGAAATCAACTAGATAAAATAAGATTTTTTTCACTGTTTGGAATGATTGTATGGTAAAATACTTTATATGGTGTATATCATATTGAGTGTTTGAATCGGATTTAATCTTGAACTTTATTCTAAGAATAAACCTATGGTGTGAACAACGTTATCCAGTGCCATTAATACAAATAATAAAATCTGAATTTGTAATTCATTAAATAAGGTAATCGTTTCATGTTACATTGAATGGATACATCCCAATTGTTTTTACAGTCATTGTGATAGTTGTGTGCTGTAGTATACTGAAATACAATTACGGGGAAAAAGGTACAAATATCATAGAACAACACTTCCAACTAAAGATAGAAACAAAATACATCTATCGTAGTGCGTATTAAAGAACATATCTCACTTTGCAAACATAGTATGTTTGGTATTATAGAGAAATACTTCAAGGAAAACATTTCTATCTGTGTATGTTTCACACACTTATTGATGATGAAATGACGCAGCAGGAAAAAAATTATACTTGATAACGGTGTTCACATCGGAGAAAAGTTACACAACAAGTACATAATTCAGTGGTCTGCTTATATTGTACGGTCACCTTGACCAAGGCAAAACCACCTCTAAACTACGGATTCAAACTCTCTGAATAACTAGACAATACACTGTGAACTTGATTACAAATTTTAAAAAGTATGTTATTTCAATTGTGTGTTTAAATCATCTCTTCAACATCGATAGGTATCAATACTCAAAGATCAATCTATAATAAAGTTGTTAATTAATGAAGTACTAACTACTACCTGGGTGTGTGCCGCTACCGGGCTGCAGCAAGATTCTCTAAAGGTGCAGAACTTTGTAAAGACTCCTGCGAATATTCCATGCAAAATTTCAATTTCAATAACGGGGACGTGTCCACGACGATTGTCCTTACTGAAGAAACCAGCTCCTAATGAATCCCGAATCTCGGAGGTCGACTAAATATAAAGTCCTAATTAGTGCTGTAGCTTGTTTACCCTTGGATAACTCAGAGGCCAAGTAATACGGAAACCGAACCCGGCTACACACTCGGACGAAACTGCTGGAGCTGAGACTACTCTGACAATGTCCACTATATGGAGATTTGTACTAGACTGTGATTATGTCACTGTCAACTTGAAACGTCTGCTAATAACTTGGAGCACGATGGTATTAATCTCCGTTGGAGTAATGAAGTTGTGATACTCTGACTCATCTTCTCTCACAGAGCTTTTATACCTCTCAACCAATACTAGAAGGATCTGGTCCACTCTATATGAGTCATTTGCTAAATATAGTCCATTACATCATCAGTCCATCCCCTCATGACACAGCATATTCTGCTGTAGATACAGTAGGGCGCCGCCCTATATCAGTTCAGCATCACCTGAGCCACAGTTCAATGCAACAGGGCGCATCTATCCTTCATCCAGAATTTTCCCTTGCCTTCTAATGAAATCACTAGAGGTTCTAAGACGCTTCTCCGTTTTCTGTTGAATCTAATGCTTTGCACATATCAGTATGCACATAATCCAGGTATATTTTGTATTACATTACTTTATAAGACCAATTTTAATATTTTATGTGCTAATTTATACTTAATCTTACTCCAAAGTGAATAAATCATTGCTAATTCTTGGGGGCGGTACAATATAAATATTCGAGTAGTGGTGTTCGTAAATTTTATAGACCAGTTAACACCTACGTCACTTCTGCCTGCGAATCCTTTCCTGCGAATCGTTATGGCCCATAGTAAAAAAACTCTAACAGATCCAATTGCCCATTGTGTACCAGTCAGGCCGCCCTATTTCAAGATACCAGGCCCTAACATGTTTACAAACATTGCTCTTTACTGGTCTAGTGATGTTGACCTATAAGAACGATTAATATTAAGCAGATTGGAATCAACTTAATTTTTAATTTTCTGGAGTTAGAATGGCACCGATATTTGTAGAATAGCCCATACGATAAGTTGATCGTAGATTTGGGACTGAGTTTCTCGAACACAACCCTGGGCACCTTTCTCAGGATAAATGCAACAGGTGACAGAACCTATATTGCTCGTGATACGATGTTGTGCTGAAAAAATATTATTTTTCCAAACTATATTGTTTGTAATTGTTTAAAGGGATTTATTAGTATGAATCTATCGGCTCATATATAATGAATATCCCTAAATATGACGTACCAGATGGTGTTCATGGTCATTGGAGTATTCATTGCTAAGAAAACACCATTTTCATGCTTAACTTTCGAAGCAGTAGCCGATTTAACGAAGCCACCATGTTTATTATTTACGCTATCGTTTTGCCACAAGCCATGTTTAGTCTTTCACACCAATTGAAAGATGATCGATGGATAGTCAAGTTCTGGTCTGTATGAAAGACTACCGCGTTTACTTTTAAAGGTCCCAGGAAATGCAAATAAAATTGATGTGGTTTGTGTCAAGTCTACAAGTAGGCGAGGAAGCATTCAATAGTTGGGTTGGTGATGACATCATTAGTGAACTATTGACTTTTCAGAGAGTAATAGAAAATTCCAGGTGACTGGTGTGAATCTATTCATGGCACTGACTGAAAATCAATAGTTTCACTAATGATGTCACTGGTAGTGTATTCTTTTTTGTGGCCCTGTTTATTGGAATGGAATGCCCCGTAAAGATTTGGAGTAGGTTTATCATCTCATTTTCTGGGACCTTTAACATTGAAATTAAAAACACAGCTTTAATTTAACGTTTTCCTTTAAAATATATAAATTTATCAAAAATGGCATACATTCGTGCCTAATATTTTAAATGTGCCTGGGATTCTTTGAGAAATATAGTTTTAAAATAAAATTAGGAAACTCTTCATCATACAAAGAAGCGCTACTCGGTACATTGAAAAGTACGTAGATTGATGAACCGCGCATTAGTGGGTTTTCGAACACTGATCTCTATACAATGGATTGGAAACCTGGGCTTCGTAATGACAATCACCGCAAAAAAGGAGGTAGCGTTATTTTTCTTATATTTCAAGGGGTCTGCTCCGTGATTTTTGAAAGTGGAAAAATGCAGTTAGTGGACGTTGGGGTATATGAATAATTTGGTTTATTCACAACTCGAAAGCCCTTAGATTTTGTACTTTATGGTGGGGAAAAAAAGACAAAATGGTCGCTTTTCGGCTCGCGAGAAGATTTTTTCGCCCCCAATTTCTATGCCGATCAGTGTTGTTTGATGTGCTTGCACTAATATTAGTTTGGGACATTTCCAAAGATGGATATGATATTTATCCACTACAAATGTAAATTAATCGCAAAATGAACTTGCTGTGGATGGGACTCGAACCCACAACTTCCGTTTTTAGATCTCGTGTGCGCTAACCCATCACATGCCATGGTGGCACAATGGATTAGCGCGATTAATAATGCAACGTCCGCGCTGTCATCAATATATATATATATATATATATATATATATATATATATATTATATATATATATATATATATAATATATATATATATATATATATATATGCTTTCATTTTCTCCTGTCAGTTGGTTTACCGTCACCTTGTTGAAGGGTTTAAACCCGAAACGTTGTGGTTTATACTATATACTTTTCACTGTTATTTACAAGAACTTTGTTCAACTATACGACTTATATATATATTATATATATATAAAGTACATGATATAGTCAACACAGATTTACTTGATAAAGGGTTATACCCGAAACGTTGTACAAATTAACAACTTTTTAGCACCACTGCTTTCATATTCGGCCATTTGACTTTATCTTACTACTATTGCTACGCAGCCCTGATGATATATATTTATTATAACAAAACCAGAATAAAACAGTTTTTGGATTATTTATTCCACTAACTACATCCTGTGTCAATTTTACGAAATTCCATTGCGGGCAAATGTGATTTTTCTTAAAAATCTAGTTATCCACGTCTTCCTATGGAGAACGGGCATATAGAAGGCGCTATAACATACAAATCATTGTAGGCCTTTGTAGGCCTATATGGCAAGATTATCGCAATGGATTTCTTATTTTTTTGCAAAGATAATATCTCTTGCATGTCGCTTCTTATATCAGTTGTCAAAATTGTCAGTGTCGCCACTGTTTAAATTTGTTCTAAAATAAAAGGGACAATTTGCATGGGGTCAAACAGCTGTGAGATATGGGGTAGCCTGTTCCACAACCACAGGTAGTGTCCTGATCTGCTTCCAGGTAGCCCCACTTCTGCAAGGAAACCTTAGATCGGCCAATTCTGATTCTCAATCTGTTGAGGCATCGCCATTCAGCCCATGAGGAATCAGGTTCAATACCAATAGATGTTACTTGGTTGATGGCAAGTCTTTCTTTCCACAAGGCGACTCTCTTGAGCTCCTTAGAGACTGTTTCAAGAGGTTGAACTTTGTTTAAGAAATTCTCTCTGGATTAAGGCGATTGACAGCAGGTATCTGTCCAGACATAGGGTGCTTCACATTAGATACTTAGATTAGATTGATATCACCCACCTGGTTGCTGACACGGTGAGAGATGTACCAAATCACACAGTTTGTCTTTGTTTCCAATATAATAATGTTGGAGAACGGATCCATTTGTCTTGTGCTCGATCCAAAAGATTCTCAACAACCTTCCGCATCCCCAAAACTCAAAAGATTGTTTATTTTCTTCCCGCCTACCTCCCCAACTGCAACTCAAATATAGAGTTTTGAGGAAACTAAGATATTCATATAATACGAATCATTGTGGCTTTAAAGAATCCCAAGCGGAAAAGCGAAACTCATAAATAACATATAATGTTCTAAAGCAATTTTATTATTCAATATAAGCTTAAAGGATTTTGACAGGATGGTTTGAGTGCATACTTTTTCGATGCTCTATTTTAAGAATATGAATATTAGAACAAATCCCCACACGAGGCAAGACTTCAATGCTCTTAATCACATATTTGTTTGTTTGTGCATGTGTGTGTTGGTTTGTGTGTGTGTAGTGTGTGTTGCAAAATGCATCGTCGCTTATTACAATCAAAATTCAAGCTTGTTTCCCACGATACGAGTGTGATGAGTGTACGCATGCTTATACCAGTAAAATGTTTTTAACTAAATGAGCGCAATAAAGTTATAGCCTAAATATTAGCCGAAGCCTTTGGATGGTTTATCTCCTTTCAAAGGGGCAGAAGGATAGAGTCTAAGGATTCAAAATTTCCCTTAATTTGCACTTGACTGGTTTATACAAAACCCTACCCAGAACATTTTAAGAGTTTCGCCTAATCCATTTTAGATTTGATTTAATACATTGGTAAGTACTATAAATATGCAAAACAAACAAACAAACACGGATTTAAAAAAAAAACGGCACACTTTTGTCAAAATATGCTTTTGTCCATTTAACTTGAGCGTTACACCAGTCCAATCCGAGCGCAAGGGATTGCTCTAAGTCAATGTATATGGAGTTGTTTGTCTTGAAAAATCATTTTCCATCTTTCTCGCTGTCGAACCGCTTCTCTTGTTCTTGGTAAATAACTGCCATCATATTTCTTTTAAGTTCAATGCAGTACGTTATAATTATGAGAGCCGTCTGTTTGGCGCCTATTTTAAGGGTCTTTTGTGGATGGATCGACAATTTCTTGAAGCACAATAGTTATATTTGCCGCGTCATGTAAGCTGTTACATCTTTCGAGATTGATTCCAGTGGGATTCATGTCTGCTGCTTGGAAAATGAGATGATGTCAGGTTCTGAATTATGTTAGGTAATTAACCTTATAGTCTTCTACTACTAGAACCCAAATTTTCCAAGCATAATTTAGTAAGACGGCGTAATTTTTTTTGGGTTGTCCTTGAGAAACCTTATTCTCAAAGGGGCACAATAACATGAAAACTATTCAGACATAATGAAATGGACCCTTACTGAAATCACTTTTGAGAACAATTTGGGTGTTTACATTTTGTAAAAAGAGGAAAAGGAACTAATATTATTCTCCTTGTAAGCTTCACTTCTCAAACAAGGATGCTGACATTACTGCCAGCATTTTTATCAAACTTGAAAAGCATGCAGTCATCAGCTCACGGACCATTGCTAATGTATATGTGCCAATCCCGGCTAATCCACCTTTCACTTGACATATCAATAAAGGTCTTTCGGATTAGCGGCCATCTTGCCAGGAATGACAAAGTCCATTCCAAATTTCTGGAGACTTTCTAAATCTAAAGAACGACATGCATGTTTGATATGTATGCATAAAGGTATGAATCACACTTTGAATAGCACAAGTACTTTGAGGTCGGGTATTAAATTGATCTGAATGACGAATACTACGGGAACTAACACCTTTTGTTATAGGTTATGCATGAGTGAGGTGAAAGACCTCTATATCTTACTGCCTGAAGTACAATGTCTGAATCCCGGTCTAGATGCATTTGAATTGGGCTAAAAACATGCTAGATACACTGTAAATTTCCGTCATGGATGTCAACACCTTGATTTTCGGTGGCAGGAATTACCACGGACTGCCACGAATGTAAACATCAAAATTGTTTTCAAATTTGTGGAAGTGATTTCAGTAAAGGTTTATTTCATTATGTCTGAATATTCTTTCACGCCATTGTGTTCCTTTAAAATTTCATTTGATTCTAATCCTACGTTTTGGTGTTATGAGCAAATGCTGGCATCACTGTGGTCCATAAGATACTGTGCTGTAATGTCTGTTCATTTACGGACAGAAAATACAAAACTACGAATTTCTGGCCAAACTAATTGAATTTTCACATCAGGAGCAAATATCTCAACTTCTTAAGGTAAATGGGGGAAGGGACGAGGCTGTGGATTACGAAGAATGAATCAATTATTCAATCTATCCATCAATCAATCAATTTGAATTGATGGATTATGTTTGTTTCTGTGAGAAGTCGATTGAATTTTGTGTACTTAATATACCTTAAAACAACCAACTTCCCACGTTAACGCGTGTTCCAGTGGATTGAACGGGAAATTCATAATCGGAAGATTGTGGCTTATAGTCCCCCCCCCCACGCCGCGGCGCGCCGGGCCAACAACAGCAAGGTAACAACTTGAGTGCCTTTCTGTCAGGGGAATGTCTGCTGTTAGTTTTTTGCGCTTAATCGACTGCTGATTCTGGTTATTTCCAAGTAGCACCCGAATAAATGTAAAGCGCTTTGGTCAAATGTTGGAACGGCGTTGCATAATGCATTGTAATAAATGAACATATGGTTGAGAACACATAATTAGATTGTGTATTAGAAATGTTGTATTATGTATTACCATTTGTAGTTTTGCAGAATAAAGTCATTAAAATAATCAGCTCAGGCGTATACGCTTTCAAGTTTGAGGGATTGTCTTTTCTAATCACGCTAATTGGAAATACTACCTCATAAACAACGTATTGACCGTCATCTCAAAGCACTGACAAACGGGGACTACTGAAAGAGTGAAGAGAGATTGGTGTCTACTTGTGACCAGAGACCAACTTAACATAATTTAGTACAAGGTTTCATTAAAGAATTAAATGACCTTGGAACTTTGAAAAAACTTCACAATACATTTACACTTGACATAATTCCGTCCCTTTCAAATTCAATAACCAAATTTACCATTTTCACTGGCTTTAATGATTTGTTAAAAAAAAACGTGGGTCTTCATAGTAATAAAGGTTTTTTGCTTGTGTTGAAACCCATTATTTCAGCAATTTCATATGTACTCATAGCTCGACCTTAAGGGTACCTTAAAGCTGTCTTCCAGGTGAATGAAAGGTGCACATCGCGTACCGTTGGATCCAGTAACAGTGTCATCACACATGCTCTGTCCCAGCTGCTTAGTTTTATAGTAGGCCAAACCTTAAGGCCAAACCGTTCCATTCTGGACTCAATCTGTGAATAACGCATTGTAACTCGCAGCTTTGACAAAACTCGCTTCCTAATTGAGCGCGTTGGCGTAACTCGCCAGCAGGACGAGCTGTTGATGGTTTTTGGCGTAACTCGCTAGTGAGGACTGGGCCCCCCCAATTCATAATAAACCTTGCTAGTTTTTTAGCTGGCAACTAAGCTGTAGATTCTAAAATCCTAGTCTGCAACTACGAGTTGACAACTCTAATTTAAATTCATAAAACTTTACTAAGAACCGTGCTAACTAGTTACATACTAGGAGAACATCTCGTTCGCCACTAAGCTCAATTCTTTTGTCTACGAATGGGTGCTTTCGGGCGGATAATGGCATGGATGCAGGTGGGGGGAATGTAAATTCAATACCATTAAATGATACCTTTTGTGTTCGAGCTGTTCATATCAGAGCAAACTGCTTGATCACCTTTGAACCATGATCAAAATGATGCCAATATATGTAGAAGTTTCATATAGAAGTCCTGATGCAAATGAGGTATTGTCATCATCGTCAAGCGCAACTGAACAAACGTCACGCGCCATGACGATCAATTGTAATACCTCATTTGCACCCATGGGATTCTCTAGGAAAACTCAAAATATAGTGTAGTAACTACCGTTATATATAGGCCTTTGTACACAAGAGAAACCTATACTATATATCGAAAGTTGACAAACAGAAGGACCTAACTCAGCACTGAAGAAATATTAAAGAGATTTTTTTAAATTCTGCTGTAGTATTGCTTTTGGGAAATGATGATGTTTAATATTGTACTAACAATATATTCATTACTCCAAAATGTAAACATCTATGAAAGCTCATATATGGTACTGTAAGCAAAATTCTATAAACTTAGTAAAAAAGAAACAATTTTTTTTAATATGAACAGCAGAATAAATAATTTTATAGTTTTTCTTAAAGCTCCCCAAAATTTGAAAAAACTAAAAAATTATTATATATCTTAATTTTATGTTAAATAGTTATATCAGCGTAAACAACTATTAGTTGCAACTAGGGCGTTAGAGAGAGTTGCTCTGATGACCTCTAAAGTGTAGAAAGATTCTTAGAATGCAACTAGCACTAGTAAGGTTTTATGATTTCAACAAATAATCAACTATGGCTTATTGGCATCTAGTCCTTTTAGTTGCCAAAACTAGGCTTGTAAGGTTTTATGAATTTGGGCCCTGGTGGACAGGTTTTTTTAATCTTTCGTGCGGGTAAATCTATTTCAAAATCCTTTTTCTATACTCGTCCAAAATCTATTCCCCCCACAGCACGAAACAGCACCTTACCCTTATCACGGTGTCAGCTGTAAACGGGGATTTTCAGCATGCGTAAATCGACTGTAGGATAGTAACCGACTCCTGGCAATCACCGACGGCACTTCGCGCCTGCGTAGGAAATTTCCATTTATGCAAATACTTACTGGCTATTTATAGCACTCGATCTAGCCACGTGGCCACGGTCGACTGACCGGAGTTTAAAATGACCGCGAGCGTGTGTATTATTAGGCACTTGGCAAGTAAATGTGGCGTACCGCGTTTGATAGCTTAATAACATACATGACTTTATAACTACTGATAGTGGAATAAAATGACCAATCTGTTGTGTAATAAATTAATTTTCCAGGTCTTTTGTTTTTCTCCTCAGTCAAACGATTGTGACAAATATCACTCTGCATGGAAATTTGAATTGCTCCCTAACAAAATCAAATTGTTTTGTCATTGTAATTTTTTTTTAAAGAATCACATCAAAAAAAGAAACAAAAGAACACCAAAAAACTTTATTCACACACAACCATGTACTATGACAGAACAACACACTCAATGATTCTCCACCATCTTTAAATTAACCCGCTGGTATTTGCCTAAAAAGTAAAAAATATTGAACGATAAAACATAATTAATTTGACATTTGCGTTTTTGTAGAGTAGTAAGGGTGGGTTATGTTGGTCTTCTGGGTCTTGTTCAGTTGGTTTTTGTTATTAAAAGCACCGAGACTTATTGCTGGTTGAAAAGGAAAGAATAATTCATGACGAGGTCCATTTTAAAAAAAATATGTCCAAAAAAATTGTGTTTGACCAAATATTTTTATTTTCAACCTAGTGGCACGTATTCCAAACCACTTTATCATTCGTTTTAAAACTAAATCATCGTTTAACACTTTGAAATTGAGGTGGTATAAGTATCAATTCATTAAAATTATGAGCTTTATAAATTCTGTTGTTAGAATATGACCAATTGAGTGCTTTGGTCCGTTTTTCAAAAGGACCCCTATCCTACTATTTCGGAGATAAAAACTTTCGTTTAACTAAACAGTTAACAACTTTTTGGAATACGGCTCAAAATTTTCAAGAGGTCGTAACACAGTCTCTTTTTTCGTTGACACGTACAAACGTACGCTAGAGGTGGATGCGGTCCCCTGTGGTTAACCCCTTCATGTTTTGTAACGCGAAAGAAGAATGGCGATTCTTTTTCCATATGAAAAGTAATGCAAATAATCGAGAACTGTGCGAAGTGGTGTAAATACGGTATCAAACTGGACAGACATACATGTAAACATTAATCATTCAACCATGTTTGCTTTTATAGTTTTCTTGGGAATACGTGGATTGCCGTTTTCCACCTGTACATGCAGAATCAAACCGGATCAAAACAGTTGCAAGTGCAAAATATCTTGAGCTAGATTACAAATTTCTGACGATTTGGTGATTTGAGATTAACGGACTTTTAAAGGTCCTGGCCCGAATCGTCTAATCACTCATCCCCAGGGACCCCCAAATTTTAACCGAATTGGTCCCAATTTGGTATAGCACCGCTACTATTTTTCTCATTTACACCCTGTGAAATCTTAGGGCTAAAGGAATGTTTAGTTTTTAAGTTATAAGCGAAAATATGGCCCCATTTGGGAACAATATTATTTTACACGCACTCTATCACGTTTTTAGTCTCACCTCAAAAACGAATTGAATTATCGGCGCGAAAATTTAGAGATGAGTTTTGGGGGTGAAGTCTCATTCTATCAATGAAATGAAAACTTCACTTCTTACATCGGGCCAGCCCCCTTTACGTTCAAACAAAACAATATAAAGCAAAACACTTTACAGAGTGATGAGAGTTATTTAAAACCAATGTATAATGTTGAAAAACCTAAACAAATTTATATCATTTAAGCTGCATGAAATTCATCACAATCTTATTATCACTCTAACAAACCTAAAATGTCCGTTAGAACCTGGTAATTCTCACCTCACGCTATGGAAGAACCTCGCCGGGGGGCTTTATTTTTGTCAAGATTTTTCATGCAATAGTCCGATCGCATTATTCTAATGGTTGGCAATTCTGAGAGCACGAATTTCACAAGCTAGCCTATACTACTACTTTGCTCCTTTGCAACAAGGTTAAAAGATGGAAGATATAATTTTTTGGATTGACCAATAACTTTTGAGGTTATAAAGCCACTGGGAACGGACTGACATAAACGCGATTTCCCGATATTTAGGACGCCCGATAAAATGTCCTTTTTAAATTCGGTCGGAGGTTACGTATGCACGCTTTGTACGTAAAGCGAAAGGTGACATTTTGGACGCTCGACGAACCCCTAAGACTTAACACTTTAACAAAATATTTGTAAATGCTACAGTTTTATACGGGCATGCCACACTAAATAAAATGACCCCGACGTTAATTAATACAGCTGTAATTTAGTGTTAACGGAAATATGTCATATTCTGAATTATTTTGAAAATTTTGGTATGGATGGAAACTTAAGTTAACTATTACATATAAATCCAATAGTTGAAAATTGTCCACAGTTTGTGAGTATGTGGCCCTTTATTTTCCGCCTCAATACTTACTCGAAAAGATTCCGACCAATCCACATCCAGGCAATGGTGACGTCAAAGTGATTACCATCCATACTTTACGTGTTTGTGACCAGCATATCGCAGTGTTGCCACTAATAATTAAAACACAACGAAATAACAACACAATAGTCATGCCTGCGCGTAACTTATTTTTCTAATTTTATTATGTACTTTCATTAATCCAATCAATATTACAGTGTCAGCAATAAAATTCGAGTCAACACGATTTTGTGGTCGTCACGGGGGTGACTTTCAGAGGATATCAAATTGGGGGCGCTTTTGATCAATGAAGCCGTGCGACAAATCCGCCCGTTTTCTACTTTCGTATTCAAAACGGCCAAAAATTAAAATTCCTCTATTTTGTTAATTTTACTCAAATCGTATTTTTTTTCGGGAATATCGTGATGTAGTTACACTATTTTATGAATGTAAGTCAAACGGATCTTACAAAAAATCGACATATTTCCTTTAAATGACCACGAATAGTCGTTGAACCTATAGGGTCATTTGGCGTGGTCGGTGCATATTTAACCCCCGTCTTTAAGTGTCTACATTCCGCCAACAATAATACGGTACAATACAATAGAGGGTAAAAGGAATCCAATCAAAATACTAGAAAATATATGTTTGGTGAGTTATTGCAGAGTTTTGGGAGAGTATAGAGAATAAAACCGCACTAACCACTACGTACCCGGAATCCTCATGTCATACTATCAAAAATCAAGTGTGTATCACAATATTATATTTAAAGAAAAATTTTGGTAACCCTTTCATCAACACGCTAAAATTTTCGAAGTCCTCCTTCGGGTCACATACCTTTTAGAGGATTCCTATTTACAACGTTACCCACGGCTCAAATCCGTTATGCCGATAGGGTGTTCTGGACCCAACCGCGTACCGAGACAACCACTTTTCCCATGAGAGTTTTGTTCATGAAACTAACAAAATATATGTGGGTCATGTAGCCTAAGAACCACATACGAGATAAAAATTAAAATAACGAACTTGGACCTCTGATTCGACTATGTCAATTGAAATTGTCACCTTATGAAAAAATTGGTTCGCATCATTTTCACAACAGACCCGCATCAACTTCAATGTATGATTTTCATATGAATGTATTTTCCATGCCTTGAGGCTACATTCAAATGTCCCGCGGGGATTTTGGTCCTCTCTGTGATAGAAGACAGAGGATCAATACAGTGAACTTTGCAGCTCGCTCGGTTTTCACGATGTGGCGATTTTACTCGTATCATCATTTCCCAAAATACACAAAAATGTCTTAAGCGCGGTTTGTCTGTCAAATTAAAGAGGTGTAATGTATACCATCCTTGTGGCCACAAACCCCCGCCCGCTCCCTCGCCACACCGGCAACGTTTATTTATACCTACCCCAGATAGGCAAACGGCAATGGTGGTCCAATACTGGAACCAATATTTACTTTCTTGGCTCTATATTGGCTTACAATATTTGATAATTATATTGTTGCTCATTGGGCGCCAATAGGGCCATTATCATGCTTTGAGTGACCCGATACGCGATAATATTGATCCTACGCATGATCTGATAGATTTGATGATTTGCGCCCAATATTTATTGGTCGCACTATGAAAGGTTTAAAATATTGGCGACATGCTCGCGCACAGAAAATATTTTATGGGCAACTCATAGGTCGACCAATAAATTTGGGCTGAATCAATCCAATTTTATGACAAATTTGAACCATATTGAACAATTGTTCTAGCCAATGAATTGCCCTATGTCTTTTTTTTTAGCAACAATTTTTTAATGGATTTTTTTCAGCTGCGATTTTTAAATAATTAAGTTATATAATTTCGAGCTACTCACATCTTGTAATATTTTAATGAAACTGGTATAATATAGTTCTCGGCCACTGCTATTTTTTAAGCATCATTGGCTTTTAAAAGGTCAATATGGCCACTTTCTCCCAATAATGGGCTCTGAATATTTGTGCTGCTTGTCTTGGTCATTATTCTTCACCATATTGGGACCATAAGGTTTGCTGAATGAAGCCGATGCCACATCTCTTCCAATGGAAAACAATTATTGGCGCAATATCAATAGCCACGTTTTACCGATGCAAGATTACCACGCAATACCATTAGTGCCCGTGAGGCCAATAAGGACCAATAAGGCCACCCACATAATGCAGATGCCAAGATACCGGATGGGAATCCATTGTTGGGCCAATATAATGCGTGCTATCTGGGTAGCCTCAGAGATATCTAATGTCAACAAGAGCCCATTCTGTGGCGAACCCGGACACACTTTGGCCTGGTTTTTGGGCTTGTTTCTGTGCGTCAATAGGCAAGCTGGATAGCTGCGATCTAAACTGGACGCTGAAGCGAAAAATGCATTTTAGGTCTATTCGTCCTTGTTTTGAAAATTAAGTGGGTTACCCCTGTTTTTGTTGATGTACGTGTACCGTAAATTTCGCATAATGCTCATCATCTTTTCATAACATAAAGATAAAACAAAAACGATGTTTTTTTTTATTATTATTATGTCCAAGGGAGAAAACGACACTGTCAAGTTTTGGCCAAAAACTTCGAATATAAACATCTTATCTAGCTCAAACAGAGTCATGCCCCCTTTGATATTTTAGATTTTTATCTCCACGAATGAAAGATAATACCAAAAAAGTAAGATATTCCTTTATTATTTTAATTGTCCGCCCTCACCCTTATAAGGACTCCATAGGGGAAAAAACACCCAAAAACAAAAGGGGGGGGGAGGGCGTGTGTTTTTGACAAATGTGCTCATGTCTCTAAGTTCTTCTTCAAATTCCAATTCAAAGATGCTAAAGCTTTAACAAACACCACCACATTAAATTCGTTGTAAATTTTAAACATTGTTTAATTGAGCACGTAGCAAAATGTGATGTGATGGTAAATGATAAATTCAATGCTACACTTACGGTCTCCCAGGTGAGGCATCATGGTCCCAATGAGTTAGTATGGCAAACAAAACAAAAGTTTCGTCAAGCTTTTACGTGTTACATGTTACACAACACCAAGTGGTGACCGTCCAATTTGGATTTCCGTGGCCGTCCGCCTGCTTGGTTTTTCACTTTGCTCCAGCTCACTTTGGCATATAGTACAACTTCAAATATAACTAGTTTCGCTGTATTATCGTTTATATCTAATGTCGAGTACATACCAAGATAAAAGAATCTGAATGTACAGAATGCTCAATATAATACGTTAGTAACTATCAAAATAAAATTAAAAACAAAAAATGGAAACGGAAATTTTAAGATAGCTCCCCACAACCACACGTAATACAAACGTGTACACCAACGAGAAACCGCCTACCATGTATGCTTCCCGCATACCGACGTGGACCGCGGAGCAATTAACTGACCCCTGGGCCTGCTGAATCAAAAACACAGTTCTGCGCATAAATATGTCCAGCGGTCGATACTTCTATTGCATTGCCCAATTCAAATTTGGTTCAACTACCGAAATATAGCCGTGCATATTTGCTATGTCAATTACTATATGTGAATGTCACCTTGTCAAAGATTACACTGGGGTGTTTCAGGAATGATCTAAGTCAATCCCGACACACATAGTAGATCTCCTAGTCAATTATATCGCGCATAGTCTACGATTATTTATATACTTTTCAACCCTCAATTTCTGGATTGATTCATGCGCACGTTCTAACGTAAAACCAACACCAACATTCATCAAAGGAAAGTCTTATTCAAATCTGTTTTCAGCTTCCGATAGCTGAGACCATACCGGATTTTCCCATTATATTGGCGCATATAATTTTGACCACTGAGGTCAAAGAAATCTTCTCGAAAGTCTATGGACACAGATGCAGAATTTCGAAAATCTCCCCAAGCTGTACCACAAAAATGTATCACCATTCAGTAATGATAGTAATTGAGTGGCGCTCTTATCGTAATTGATTACGAAGAAGTCACTTCGTGCACAGACGACATCTGCAAAATATGGTACCAACAACTTTGGTAGTATAGTATGTGTCTTTGTGTTCACGGCATAAATCTCGCTCGAAGTTCTTAATTAATTCGATTGTATTCAGAACACTAACCTTTCTGTTACACATGGAATGGGGAGCCAATAGTAGGTTCGATTTACTGGTCGTACAAACCAACTACACGAGGTGGCTGGTTGATTGGTAGCTATATCAATTTGGTAGTTCCTGTACAAGTTTAAAAATCATCTAACGTTGCCTTACTTCATCTTGTTGAGGGCAATTCTGTACTTGAGATAAAGTTTGCTCGTGTCTATCATCACGGAGGTCAGATTATACCAACATTTCTTTGAATATAATAGATTCATAATTTGACATTTTGTTAGATTAATTCGCTCTCTACATTGGTCATGGTCCCCTGAAGATCATAATCCAGACTTAATTGACTAAAGGTTGCTGGTTCCAACAGAGTACTGGAATGGCATACATCCTCAACGAATTTCAGGGGATACAAAACTTGCCAATAATGAGAAGCGATAATTCATATAGCAACGCCCTATTCTCTACTGTACGTGATATTGACATGGACAGGTCTTCACTTCCCCGTGGTGGCAGGGGGAGAGGTTCCAGGTACACCGCCTACGTAAAACCAATTCCCGAAGGAGTTTTTTCAAATGTATACTAAATTTACAGGGTCATAAGATAATCAATCCTAATAAAATTAGATTCCCAGCAAGGAACCTAAAAATTGGGGCACAAAAACATTTAAATGCGAACAAAGGGATACAAATTACGAGCCTGTTTCACAAATGTGGAATGAAAAATTGGTTAATATAAAGTACAGAGGGAATATAGTAGGTTTAGTGTAGAACTCTCTACCAACATTTGGCTATAATGTTGTCATATCTAAGGATTAAAAAAGGGTTATTTAGGTGTGCCTATTGTGGGTCTATAGTTTGGATAGTTGGTCAAAAAATGACCCCAGAAAGTCCGAAAGTGTCAAAGGTGACTTAAAATGGGCAAAGACAAAGAAAAGTGGTATTGGAGTGCATATTTTCATATTAAAGGCGCAACGAGAGCATTCACATATCAGGGGTCCCTCAAAAAATCGAAAGTCTGATTTGTGTCCCCTGATGAAAAGATTTCCATCAAAAATATCTCCATCCAAAAGGATTAAGATGAGAGAAAGTTCTTTGGTTTAACAATTTGTGAATTTCTAATTTGTATAGGAGCAAATACGAAATCAGCCTGTGTTTTACATGAGATCAAACCACCGGTTTTCTCTCTTTTAAGACATTTCTGTAGCCAAACACAAGGTAGGAAATTGTATTGAGTGTCTGTTCTATTATGGAATTACTATTATGACACAATATTTAAGTGCCTCAAAATCTCGCGTGGCACATTTCCTTTACGCAAGTAATTTCATAATTTATTTTAAAACACTTTGGTGATAAGTGATTTGATGCTTACCGCACATGCATTTTAATGGAAAATCTTGGACAAGTGGGCAAAACCGCCCCCCAGACTTGATTCAAAGACTGTAGCTTGGTCTGTACCTAACCGACGGTGCCCAACCGATGTGAATGATCATTACTAGCAAATTAAAGCAATGAAAACAAGCTTTTCGTTGATCATAGGCAGTTAGTGTAACTGAAACGGGGCTCGACCTTTGCTCACTCAACTAAAGCATTGTGACATGAATCCAATTCATAAGTTTGATCGCTGTAAATAATTCCCAGTTCACAGGGCACCATCCAATCACTGATCAATGCATGCTATGGATGAGCGAGGACCCACACACTGTGTGCAAAAAATGGCCGAGAGGCCTGTTTTTAACATGTTGAAGCCTTTTTAGAAATGGTCGTTTCGGATCTTTTTCAGCACGTTATATCAACCCAAAGTACAGCACCACGGTAGAGAAGAGATATCTTAGTTGTCAGCTTCTACGAAAAATATAGGTCTAACCGTTTGTCCATGGCACCATTTGAATACGCCAGCAATCACTGGTGATTTTTGCCATTAGAGGTAGAATGTTTACCCTACCAAAAATAACACTCTTATAAAATTAACCATTGTCGGGATTTGTTGAATGTTTTTCATTTAAATTAAAATTCAATATGTGATTTATGATAATATAATTTCTCATTAGAGCTGTCTACCAAGAAAAAAATCCCTTGAGCACTTTTCTCGCCACGACTTGAGGGTTTCTCAGACAGGCCTATTGCATATTGAATGCACTGTGTGCACAGTTGAATAGGGAAAATGGACAGTAAACTGACAAGCTTACCACATATATTTAGATATGTTGTTCTAAAGATGAAGAATGGCGGACACGGAGAGAAGGTATAGTGTTATTCCAACAAAGCATTCTTCAATACAACTTTTGCATTGGTTGTCACGTGAATTTCTAGTGACAAAAGTACTTAAATGCAAGAATGGGATGAGTTATGTTCATTTAGGGTCTTTTTTGTCACTAGAAATTCATCTGTGACAACAGTGCAAAATGGTATTGGAAGGAAATAATGGGAAGAACACTGTACCTCCTCTTGGCAAATACAATCAGGATCCAGTTTCTGACTCACCCTGTAGATTTCGAAATATATGGCCATCTTTAACTTAAGTGATTTCTGCCATTAAATTGAAACGCTGGTTTATATGGAAAGTAAAGAGTAGGGGTTAGTTGTGCAGACCGTGAACCACTGGATTTTGCTTGGCGATTGGTTGTGCGTTACGTCGGTTAAGGGTGCGGTGTGTTGTTGCCAGTATGTCATACTCCCTAAGGGAATATTTTTTAGAACGTGCCAAGACTAATCGTGCATCATATATTTCCTTGAACTATGCCAAAGGCGTAATCAGCTTTTCGTGTTACTGTTACTGATAAATTTACAACGGTAAAACTGAGTGTAATGGTGTTTTAAGGTCAATGAGATTAAAAAAATCATAATCATATAGAGATCACACGCACATCGGATAAAAACAAAAATGTATGCAAAAATATCGCCCTTTCATATAGGGATAGTAATGACAAAATCGAAAAAAATACTGGGCAATGAGGTTATACCAATTCGATCCACATAAACATTGCCATTTGACGGTTTGCAGTGAGCACTATTAAAAACTTCCTTTATTCATTCCAACAGGCAAATCAACCAAAAGTCACGTTTCGAGATATCGCTGATTTAGTTGGTGGCAGTTTGCACCTATATAGAGACAATGTTTGCGAGTATTCGGTGTTTTACGAAGAAGAAATGTTTAGAAATGTATTGATATTTACATTTGCCACAAAACATGGTCAAATATGGTGTCAAAAAGTCAATATGCGCTCGGAATCATTAAAAGGATTTTTAACTCCTCCCGTATACCATTTAAGATATACGATACATCCTGACACCTAAAAAGTGTTCTCTAGGTTCAAAATCTGTTACATTTGAAACCACTATGCAATTGTTCTTGAACACCCTAGAATACATTTTGAACACATCCGGACACCTCAAGTATTCTGCAATTTTGATTCTGTGTCTATGTGTATATTTTTGCTTTAACCTATGCGGCTATATGTATTTGAACACACAGATAGAAACCTTATCTTGGCATTCCTGGTCAATCGACATTTCCAAATTCAAGAGGCAGCCAATATAGGCGCCTTTACAGATATTTAAAATCTGTATTATATCTGCAGTACTGTAGTACACTAATTATTATTATAAAGGTGTCAATTAAGAGATAAGTATTTGACCGTTGTATTTTTATCTGCATTCTAACTTCGTTGACACGTTTTAAAAATGTGGGCGCCAATCTGGTTGACCTTTTTACTTCTTCAAAACCTAATAAATTTACGATTACATCTGTATTGAATTTCGATTATAGACCCAAAAGATTATTAAGTTTAAATTAAAGTATGAGATGCTGTCTTTGAACATTACAAATAGAATCTGTTATTTTGTTTTGCCAACAGTCTTAAAAATTCAAAATAACGGGCAATATATACGAATTTATGACAATGTAGGTTTTAAAGATCTAAAAGGCAGTCATATTTGGTTGCCATCTTGAGATTAGTAAGCATGTTAGCACACTTGAAATGTCAGATATGAGTTTCCTTTGGGTCTAGAGGCCCAGCAGTAGGCCTCTATCACAATTACGTTTGAGTTATGCCAATTAAATGATTTTGGGCATATTGTTTCGGGGTGTGGCCATATTGGATTTGATAATAATGTGTAAATCAAGTCACATCAAGACACGTCCAGTAGTAATTCCCCTTGCTTTTAAAACTGGAGATAGGTCTTAAATTATGGCATCTGAGGCCATTGCAAGAAATTTTGCACACCCTCCAGAAATTATTGGCTATATAGGTCCTCATAACTAAACCTCAATGTGGATAGAAAATAGGTCTGTTACTCCATTTCCACCCTGCGCCCACAATTCCTCCTGACTATATTTGTACAGGGATATACGCAGGATTATTGGATTTCGGGCGAATTCGAAAGGGGACCTTTCATCAACAAAAATGGACTCTCTTGCCAAATCTTTTCTAAATTATCGACCGTTATAAACAAAAATCAGCAATGAGTGACCCTTTTGCCTTTTGTGGAATTTGGAGGGGAACCGCCCTGCGTAGGGCACAGTTTAGAACATAAGGTTTTTTTTAAATTTTAGACAAGTCACAGTTTAAAAATATTTTGTATCTTTTCGTTCAACTTGGAAAAGCATAGATAGTAATAGCTAAAACTCACATATGAACATGTTGGATGTTCTAAAAGTGACATTAAGTATTCGAATGTCGTTCCATGTATTCAAGGCGGTTGTGTGTTTCAGAGTTGCACACATACTTTACCTTTCAAGTAGGGGCATTGCTGCTAAGAGTTTCGGTTGGTTGCAAGTCTGGTTCGTTAAAAAAAAAGATAAAATAGAATATGCACAGTTAGCACAGAATGGTGACGTGCAAAAAATTATCGACGTTCCCCCATGCCCTGTTTAATTTTATTATTTTCATTCAACGCTGAGGCCAAGAGTTCACATGATAAGAAAATCTAATCTTTTAAGGTTAAGTCGGGGACGAAAGATGTGGCTCAAGAATAGGTCCTTGTTATTAGAAGGACTCCACGTCGTGTGTGTTAAATACGAGCTGTTACGCACTTGTCACCAGATTGCAATCTTTGGCGTAGTGGATCAGTGTGGTACTATTTTACTCATCTTACAATTTCAGTAAGTACATTTCATCATGGCAGGCAGTTGTGGTCTTCCTTTGCGTTGGTATCTCGCATTATTTCTTCGTAAGGGGAACGCGGGGGTATTCAAGGATTGCCAAAGTGTGGATTACCTTCATCCCCTTTCAGGGTAAGGTGTGTTACCGATTTATAGCTATTCCGCAAAACAGGGATGAGCGCCGAAGTAACTGTCAAAACTTGGAAGCGGTTTAATTCCGGGAATGGAAGGCCATTTGGCTAGCCTTCATGATGTGTGAAAACAAATCGTCATTCAAAAATATGTGAAGTCGTTTAAAAGGGTGGGAAAGAAGGGGGAACTTGGGATGCGGATATACATTTACTGGGACAGAAGTAGACAGGCTTCAAGTTGCAGAAGAACAACAATGCAAAGTAGCAAGCCTAATGCGCATAATGCCCTCGGATGGGTTTTAATAAATTACAGGGAGGTGTGAGCTGGATAGGATTCGTATGAGTGTCCACAGAAATGATGACTCAGAAGGACCTTTATCTCCTCTGCCGGCATGATAATCGACAATTTTAAATGCGGGGCATATGGGGCATCTCACGTGAAGGATGGAACGACGTAGTTGTTCTACAAAAATACGTATATGTGCAATTGGCGAAAGTCGCAAAAGACGAGCCAGTAGGTTTTATTCTAATGTATACTTACTCACACATAATCTTCTCGGAAAAAACCCTCGTGCCAATTTTATGTTTAAAGGATCAAAGAATGAAAAATATTCGAACTTACTTAAACGTTGAAATCATATCCCTAGAGTCCCTTAACTGCATTTATAAACGGGGGGAAAGGGGGAGGAAATTGCCTCTCTAGATAACGGACATTTATAAACAAAAATCAGCAAAAAGTGGACCCTTTGCCTCTTTTGTGGAATTTGGAGGGGCACCGCCCTGCGTAGGGCACGGTTTAGAACATAAGGTGTTTTTAAAATTTTAGACAAGTCATCAGTTTAAAATATATTTTTATCTTTTCGTCAAACTTGGAAACGCGTAAATACTAATTAAGCTAAACACAAATATGAACACTATATGTTCTAGAAGTGACATTGGGTATTCGAATGTCGTTCACGTGTTCAACCCTGCGTATTCAGCGTCTTTACCTTTACAGTGTATGGAATTGCTGCTCATGATTTTTTTGTTTGCTAGTCTGGTTTCGTTTAAAAAAGCCAAAATACTAATATGTACAGTTAGCACAGACAGGTGACGTGCAAAATATTGAAGTTCACCCCTGTTGCTCTGTTTAATTTTATATTTCATTCAACGCTGAGGCCAAGAGTTCACATGATAAGAAAATCTCATTTTTTAAGGTTAAGTCGGGGACGAAGCTGTGGATCAAGATATATGTCCTTTTATTAGAAGGGACTCCACGTCGTGTGTTAAATACCGAGCAGCTCCGATCTGTCTAAGCACTTGTCAACCGATTTCCCATCTTTGGCGTAGTGGATCAGTGTGGTACTATTTTACTCATCTTACAATCTTCAGTAAAGTATCATTCATCATGGCAGGCAGTGTGATCTACTTTGCGCTATATATCTCTGCATTATTCTTCGTAAGGGGAACGCGGGCGTATTCAATTGACTGTCCAAAGTTCTGGATTCCTTTCCGATCCCCTTTCAGGGAAGGGTGTTATCGATTCATAGCTACTCCGCAAACATGGGATGAGGCGGAAGCTAACTGTCAAACACTTGGAAGCGGTTTAATTCCGGGAATGGAAGGCCATTTGGCTAGCCTTCACTGCATGTGTGAAAACAACTTCGTCAAACAATATGTGAAGTCTGTTTACCATGGGTGGAAAGAAGGGGGAGCATGGGATACGGATTCTACCGAATTACTAGAAGAAGCTATACAGATTCAAGTGCAGATACAAAATGCAAAAGTAGCCCCAAGCCTAATGCGCATAATGCCCTCGATGGGTTCGTTTTAATAACAGGGAGGTGAGCGGCTAGATTCGTTATGGGAGTGATTCACAGAAATACCTTTAGTCTCCTCTGCCTGGCATGCATGATAATGCGACCAATTTTAACTGCGGGCATATGTGGCTCTCCGTGAGGGGGGGGATGGAACTGAAAGTAGTTGTTCTACCAAAACTACAGTCTATGTGCAACTTGGCGAAAGTCAGCAAAGGACGAGCCAGTGGTTGTATTATATTATACTTTACTCACACATAAAATTCTTGCTCGGACAAAACCCCCCCCTCGTTGCCATTTTAGTTTAAAGGGATCAAAGAATGAAAATATTCGAAACTTACTTAAACGTTGAACATATCCCTACCGTCCCTTAACTGCATTAATAAAAGGGGAAAGGGGAAAGTGCTCGAGATAACAGTATAACAAGAAGATAAAGCTAGCTCCCTTTTTTGCGGTGATCGTCAGATTTTCCTCTATGGACGTAGGGACATTGGAAAGTTTATACTTAAAGGTGCGACGAGAGTTTCAAATAACAGTGTGTCCTATAAATGAAAATTATGATTTTTGCGCTGTTGTCATCTTTTCTATCAAAGAGGACTAAGCTGAGAACGTTTCTTTGGTTATCAAAATGTGCAAATTCTAATTCCTATAGAAGCAAATAGGAAATTAAGCCTATTTTTTTTTTTGATAAGACTAAGGACCTAGCCCAATGCATTCGTCAGGATAATTACACGCGACCGTACGGGGTACGTGCAGGCAGCCCGAGAGCCGAAAACTCGAGGGCTGCCTGCACTGATAGGCAGACCGAAAGCCGAAGACTCGAGGGCGGCCTGCACTGAACCATACAGTCAAGTGCGATTATCCTGACGAATGCATTGTTGCGTGGTCCTAATCCGTCGGGTTACTTAAAATTAATATTAATAATAAAAGAAATATCAACATGAACATTTGATGAATAATTAGTAATTTATCTAAATTTTGAGGACATTTTTAAAATAAAATGAAAAAAACACTTCCACACTCCAACATGTCCAAAGTTATGCTCTATAGAATAGTGCCAAAAAGACCTTGACGCAATTCATTGTTGATTAGTTTGTTTTGAAAATGATCTGGAAGTGCGACAAAGATCAGACTTTCGAACTTGACAAATTATAACATAAGGAATTTTATGTGTTAGATCAATCTTTTATGTCAAACATAATCTTTTGAGGGTACAAACAAGCTTCTTCTCGTTAATTATGATGTACTCGTGTATGTAATCAATTTTCTGAAAGAAAAACAGTACAATATTTCATTATTTGGAATGGTCTGCGCATAAGAATTCAACTAATACTTTATACGAGAAACCAATATTTTTTCAACACAATCATTTAAGCCAAATTTGACAGCATAGATTGTAGATACTAAAAAAATGCTTTTTGTTTTCATTTTAAGTCATTTCTGTAGCCAAATAAAAGGTAGGCAATCTATTGAGTGTCTAATCTATATGAAATCACTACATACCACATAAATTATGGATGACTTAAAATCATTGTTTGTGTGGTTGGGATGGGTGTCTTTGTACTGGAAACTCTGTCCATGGAGATTTGTTTATTTGTCTATAACGAAAATGTAATAATTATGGATATCTGACAAAGACATTGTAGAGACACCCACCTAGCGCTTTACCTTTATTTTTTTACTTAATAAAACAAAAATTAGAATGATTTTCCAAAAGAGGCAAATTGTTAATGCGCACAAAACTATAGTCCCGATGTCATACCGTGTCCCTGTGACTGGGTGTCCTACCTTTTGTGTTGTTTATTGTGTCCTGGCTCGCATCATTTATTTCAGAACTATACCCTATAACCTCGTCTACAAGGTCACGGTTTATTCCGTATATTTTAACACTTTAGTTAGGACACTCTCTCATGGGGGGGGGGGGGCTCTCAGTTTCGTTACGGTTACTCCTAATCTTGTTACACATAGGAAAATGTTTTGTGGAAAATAGACAAGCTAAGTAAAAATATAACAATTAAGTCAAAAGTTGTACCTAAATGTGGCAAAATTTTACCTAAATTAAGCCAATTTTACCTAAATTAAGTAAAATTTTACATAATTATGATAGAGTGCTATTTTTACATAGTTTATGTATTTTTTCTCTCTGTAGGGGTGCATTTACTTGTACATGTTGTTTACTTGTTTGTAAAGTTGCGCGGCGACGCGCTTTCCTTTGTTTGCACTCAAAATAACTAATATCTAAACCTGTAAATGCCATTTGTTTCCCTTGACAGACGATAGCTGGCTCTCTGAACCTTCCAGTCTCGGCGACGATTTACTGCCTTGTTTGTATCAGGGTAAAGTATTGCTGCACGGCGAGACTTACCAGTCAAGTGGCTGTACAACCGTACTGTGCGATAATTCTACAACTGTTATTTCAGTTAAGAGCTGTCCGGCAACATTCTGTGACTCGGATCAAGAGATGACTTTCCCTGGCGAATGTTGTAGTGTCTGTCAGTACGGTTAGTATAATTATTTTCTTAACCCTAAGACAACCGAATCCCACAAAATTCCACAGCACTGAGTGAGAAAAATGCACCAAGTCCAGGATGTAGCGATGACGTCATCAATCCAAGACTCATATGGGCACGAAATCGCTGGACCGTCATAGCGTGGTATCCGGGGTAATGGGACTGGGGTCCGAAGGGCCCTGGGTTCGAGTCCCACCCGAATTTGCGGCATTTCTTTTCCCCCTCTTCTCCTCATTCCTTCAGTTCCTCCCGAGAGATTAGGGTTAATGAGTAACTACTTACGTTTACAATATGCTATCTACGTACTGATGAGATGGGGGCGATTTTGTTTTAGATTTTGCTAGAATAATGTGCATGTAAAATGGCGTGTATATAACAGAAAAAAAAAAAAAAAATCGCGTACAAGCTTTCTAATGCAAAACAAAATCACATGTTCGAGGCTGAGGATCGAGTACCCCTTAATCTGTCATTTCTTCAAGAAAAACTAAACCTAAACATCAACACAACCACATGAAAATTGGTTTACGGATTCAAAATGGCGGTCCAAAAACCGATTTTTATGACGCTCACCAAATTCCCCGCCAAAAAATGAAAACCACTTTCCTAAAAGACTTTGTTCATAAAATTTTGGCTAATAATATAGGAGAACATGAATACATTTACATTGCGGAAATAAAAAAAATAAAATTTACTGCAGTACGATTTAAGGGGGAAAACAAATTTTGAATAGCGCCCCACCAAAATGCTTATTATGTTAATTAGCATAAAATCCGCCATGGTCAATTTCAAATTTTTTTCCAATAAAATATTCGCAACTGACATTTAGGCAATTATATACATATTCTTAGGAAAAATAATTTAGCGTTAAAACATGGCGCGTGAAAAACAAAGCTGGTCCACATGAACCTCCACTTATATACTATTGCTAAATAGCGCAGAAATCGCTATGGCTAGCAGATTTTCGCACAAGATTCTCTGAATGTTCATTTAACTATTCAAACTTGCTATTACGAATATTTTTATTATTAACAGATGTTCCCGTATATGCCGTGGTACCCATTGGCCACGTTGAAGGAAGTTACATAACAGCGGGTAGGGTGAATGAGATCAGTGTCGATTTGCGAGTCAAAGTGAACCGTCGTGGAACTCATGCAAAAGGAAAGAATCTCTGGAAGGTGGACATGTGGGCCAGTTCCAGCGTTGATGGAAGTGGCAAGAAAATAGGATTTATAGAAGAGGTATGTAAAATAGGTTCAAGTGATCCCAGGATTTGTTTTTGAATAATAGTAATAATAGTGATAAAAATTACTAAAATCTCGCATTTTGCATAAATTAAGCGCGATACAAAGGAATGCGTTAGGGGGAAACGAGATTTCGCCCTAACGCCGTGTATGAATAACAATGATAATAATGACGAGATAACGTTAAAGTGAAATTTTAATCATTAATGAGATTATAATGAGTTATACGACGGGCTGTCTATAGCAAAATCCTGTTTGACGACGACAACGATGACGATGATGATGATTTTACGAAAAAAAATGTGCATCGTGAAATTTTCAATACAGACAGCCCGTCGTAAAAATGTGAAAATTTTACTAAATTTGCATAAATACTCAAATCACTGCTATGACAAAAAAAACAAAAACAAACAATAACAACAACAACAACAACAATAATAATAATAATTGTAGTCACGCTAATAGTACACCTTTTTTAAAACCGAAGTGTTGACTTTGTGGTTAGAGCGTTCGTTTTACAGTTAAGAGGTCGCGAGTTCGACCACACATTCTACAAATAGCACACACTATGAGGTAAGGCATGCTAATCTACCAAGGGCTCAGTTCAGTAATCTTGGATGGACAGATGTTAACAACAGCTGACCATGTATGTTCTGGGTATCATAAATCATGCTACAAATCCAGGGTGTGTATTTGCTCAATACACTGGTGAATGAAAGCTATTGAACTGTGCCATGGGAAATGGAATTGAGATTTGATTAGCTCATAGTGACAGTATTTTATAACATTCCCCAATGTGATTTTTACACCATACCTATCACATTCAGGTTTTGACAGATGAACAGGCTTCCTTGAATTTGGTGGACCCAAGGAACTCTGGAAACTCAGAAGAACGGGATAAGGCGTATCAATTTATTATTCCTGACATTGATTTCTCTCTTGATGCGTCTGACGCCGCTTGTGAGGACATCAGGTATCTCTGTGCTTCATTCGCCAAGGCTGACGGTCCAGAACAATTCCCTTCCCGGATTCCCTTTGAGGTATACGGTGTGCACAACGAAACGGACACCACACCAAATCCCGATGCCCTCGTTGGATGTAGGCCATTCACCATTTGCCATGGTAAGTGTCTCTTTTTATGGTCGTCCATTTTGCCAAGTTTAGACAATTTTTTGAAAGGTAAAAAGTCAATGAATACATTTTGTCCTTTAAACAACTGTCTTTGCCTATGATCCGATTGGACTTTAAAAAAAGCTTGAGTCTTAGGGAGACGTCTTCAGCTTTTACGGAATAAAGTACATGTAATGCTGCACTATATTCCGTAAAGATGCTGAATTCATCAGGGTCACCAGTGAAGTATTGAAGGTCTCTAAATTAGGCCGTGATACGATTGCGATTTAACCATCTTTCCGTGCTACAGCACTGGGGATAACTTACTTCCTTCACTCAAATTTAAAAATATTACGTAAAGTAGGAAAAGCTGGATCCCCAAATGAAAATAGTGTACATTATTTAGAAAATTGAATAATAAAATGTAAACTCAATTTCCTTTCTGAATGCCAGTGACCAATATGTACAAGTAAACTCAAGCGAACAATAGAGCTAATGATATTCAACAATCAACCTAAAAGCACTTTACATCATTTTCTCATCAGGGTATGCAGGTCTATTGTTACTGCCCAAACTGTTGAAAAGATTTCAAGCTATTTCAGGTGTTATTACGTCCCCGTATTGAGCTCTAGTATCTGTTCATAACATAAAGGGCAACATACTCACCTCGCATGATTTTTAAAACTGTAGGTCGCTGAATACCATTGCCTTTCTTCGTAAATAAAATAGAAATAGGGGTTTAAAGACAATAGCTTGTAGATTTAGGTTATGCACAAAATAGGTCAGCCCTTGCCATGTGCTTTTCTTTCATGAGTTTTGTCCCTTTATATTTTCTTTTCGAAAAAAATTATTTCAAAGTTAATTGAACGCACAGAAGAATCTCAAGATTTCTTTTATCGCGAACGATGAAAGAACTCACGCCAATGCAGCAACACTGCAAAAACTCCGGTGTTAAATATGCAACACCAGGTCGGTGTTAAGCTTGTCAGTGTTAATTTCTGGTGTTAAAGTTTAGGATTTAACACTGCTTGGTGTTGCTGCAAAATGTTGGTTATGCATTTTGGTGGTCTGCTTATGTAATGCTAGAAGTAAGCAGGTAATATAGAGACAAACAATAAAACAGTAAACATTTTCTACTAACATGTTAGATGTTACAGCGATAACAGTTAACACCAACATTCGGTGTTAATTAACACCAAAGAGTGTGGTCCTCCTGGGACACCAGGAGGGTGTTAAATTAACACCAGTGGTGTCAACCTAACACCAAGAGGTGTCAACCTAACACCAAGAGGGTGTTAATTAACCAGTTGTGTCAATTTAACACCAGGAGGGTGTTAAATACATAATTAACACCGACATGTGGTGTAAGATTAACACCAAGAAGTGTTGTTATATATTGTAATACCAAAATTAGTGTCAATATAACACCAATTTGGTGTAAGTTTAACACCAATAGGTGTGGTCCTCTCCAAACACCGGCTTGGTGTTAAAATCAACACCCTCGGTGTTAAATCTAACACCGATGTTTTTGCAGTGAAGGACGTAACATTCGAAACCTGTTCAACTGCATGCACAATAACAATGGACCAGATGTAAAAGAATGTGTTCGTGTGTTCCGGACCGATTATTGAATACCATTAGTTAGGCATGTTGAGGTTATGTATCTCTATTGGTCACTGGTATTCTAGAAATAGATTGAGTTGACATTTTCACTCTTTTCATGTGGGACACAGCTTTTCCTGGTTAAAATAATATTGTTTAATTTTAGTGAAGGAAATATGTAATCCCCGGGTCTGGAGCACGACTATTTAATTAAAAGGCCTAAATCATGTACCATAGCCTAAATGGCCACCGCATATTCTATTAATCTATTTTCGTGACTCCGCACATATCCATTGCAACATTCCCGATCTAATTGCTGTCTTATTACGCCTTACCCTTAACTCACTCTTACACTGATTCCTTGATCACATAGCATTCCTTTTTCTTTAGTTTATCTTCTTGATGTTGGCTAAATCCTTGGTGGCCTTATCCTGAGCTATTAAAGATCTTCCTCTACATTCTGATGATCCCAACTCCTAATACACTTCATCCAACGCTTGCGCTTTTGCTTTTGCCACCTCTTTTTGGCGTCCGCATTCGCCTGCCTAAATATTTCTCTATCTTCATGTCTCCATGATGCATTCCCTCTTCCGTAGTCACCTTCTGTACCTGACCATTCCAATACCATGCCTCCTTGTCGCGAGGGACTTTCCTCCCTGCCTTACTCAGGATCTTTCCTGCTGCTCACCTTCCATCATTCTGTACCCGCTCGTACTGTTCTTACTGTTCATTTAAGGTTCTTAAGGTTCATTTTACTGTAAATATAATACTTATTTTTAATCACATTTAACCAAAGTTAAATCCACACAAAACGTCTTGATGGGTTTTTTTTTCATAGTTGCCGTAGAAAGCTGTATCAATGTTGATTGCCCACCAACGTTTTGTGATGCCCCTCTAACGGTTGAATCCGAGTGCTGTGAATTCTGCCCATACAGTAAGTCTACTTTCTATTCGCAATTATGGTGAGGTCATCATTAGGTTGAGTGTGTTCAAAGCGATGTGGCTATCATCCCTTACATCCCTAGAGGAAAATGACTAGCAACCTGACTATCACCGCAAAAAAGGGAGGTAGCGGTATTTGTGTTTTTAGATCATGGAGCACTTTCCCCATGGCAGGGGTCTCGTGATTTTTTTAAAAGTGGCAAAAAATGGCATTTAGGGGTTAACTGTGTTATCTATCACTGTTTGTGGCAAATATAGTAAGTATTTCAATGGATCATTTCATGATTATTTTACTTTAAAATTAAAATAATGTGTCTACTAGCTAAAGGCCCTATATCGTGAGCTGAGAATTCAACGTTCTGACATTTTGGTCATTTTGAGACATGGAAGTTTTAGTTCAGACAAAAGCAATATAAAACAAAAGAAAATTTACCGGAAGTTAAACAAGTTACATATCATTCTAAAGCTTAGTTATGAAATTTAAAAAAATATTATCGTACAAAAAAGTGATTTTACTCAGTCTCATGGATAAGAATGCGATGCACATATTCCAGCTGTACAGAATAACGGGTGACGGACTATTTTGCAGTTTTAACGTGAACTATTGTTATTATTCCAGTATTATCCTCTGGCCCTTCATGTCACCACCTTGTCATATTAAAATGATAATCAATGAAACAGCAATGAACTTGAATTTTTTACTACTTAATTCTCCAGGTAGATAAGGATAATATTTATTAATCTATCCCTGGAGATAGCCAGAGCACACGAAAACATGTGCGCTTGGGTCGATTCGAACCGGCGACCTCCGTATTACTAGCACGGCGCTCTAACCAACTGAGCTATCAAGACTGGGTTGGTAGAGGAGCGATAGATAGGTCCGAAAGGTGTTTCTTGTCGCCGGTTCGAATCCGGCCAAGCGCACATGGGTTGTTTTCAGCACTTGTGTGTGTGCTGGCTATCTCCAGGGAAAGATTAATAAATATTAACAATTTGTTCATAAAGGCATATTGATTACATGACATTTTTCTGATGTAAGCACCCAGATTCTTCTAATTTTCATATTCATGTGATTGTAATATGAACCTTTGTCGAGATTTGACTGAAAATTTTATCTTCTGTCATCAGATATCAGTATTGCATATTTATTGTTTGGATTTTCAACTCAAAAGGAATATAACAGATGTCTTCAATATCAGAACGAAAATAACACACTTGTGGAAAAGATAAAATTGTTGATAGAAGGCATAATTTCCTGAATTTTCTTTGAAAATAGATTTGATCATTATTACTACTTTACTTTAATCAATATTGATCTTCTTGATGCAATGATTTCAGGATTAAATACTCTCATTTTACAATGAAATTATTTTAGATTCCAGACCACAGCCCACTTTTAACTGGGTATTTTTTTCTAAGGACAAGTTACTGCCGTATATGAAAAGGGACAGCATCAGCCATGCAATAATAGGACTTGCATCAAATGTAACTTTTTTTCTCCAGCACGGTATCATAAACTAAGAAACTTTCATTAATTCCTCTAGTAACGTCTTATTGTGTGTAATTTCCAAAATGTAAACTGATGGTTATAAGACAAACGATTTGACACCATTCGTTCGCGGGATGACCTTGAGCAGTTATCACTTTATAGATATTAAATTATAAAACAAATATATAGCAAACAACGCATTATTTTAATCCTTGAAACCTGGCAAAATGTTAGTGTACAAGTCATCTACATTTTTATCACTTTGAAATTTACCCTAACGTACTTTGATCTCAACCTGACTATGATCTAAACCACCCTGCTGGGGCACCCCCTAAATTCTTTTTTACGGGACCATGTAGCGATCTACAAAATATGAAACTTTAATCCAGCGTGTCAATATTTGTTTATTAAGGCACCCAACCAGATGGTGTTTTGAACCAATCCCATAATGCCTTGCAATGTGCATATATTGTGCTGTACAAAACACATGTCAGTACGTAGAGAAATTGAATAACCACAAGACATTTCATGATCATGCAAAAAAAATACCTAAGGGGTGGCTTCAAAACTCAACCACAGGTTGTTCGCGGGTTACGCCTGGTTCTTTGCGGTTTTAACCGGTTTCTATTGTTCTAAACAATGAAACACAGTTCAACTGCCCTGAGCCGCAGGTCAACCGCCTGTTGGGTTTTGAGGTCGCCCCTAAGTACTAACACTCTGTGGGCAAACATGAGTGTAAAAGAATGTTTATGTATTAGGAATATGATTTTTGTGGGATCCACATGACCTTATTGAGGTGTAAATTTCCCCAAACTGGTGCATTGTGGGATTGACTCAATGCGGTCCCTCCGGCACCAAACTATAAAGTATTCACAATCAAAATAGCTTTGGACTATTGACAGTGCTTGTTAAAAACCCTTCTGTGGCTCATTGCTGATTATGAAATAAAACCTAGAGAGAGAGAACAAAATATGAAAACAAAGTAATATAAATAATATAAATGTAAATAAATATGAAATAATTACACAAATTGACATAAATGATACTATTATTAATACGAATATATTTAGAACGCCAGACTATATAAAGGAAGATAATGGCTGGTGCATTTTGAATGAGTTATTTTTAAGCGATAACTATGTACGAACAACCGATGACTAGAAGTGACATTATTTTGTCTGTGATGTTGTTTACAGATGTTCTAGTTCACGATATTGAGCTTATCCTGCCAAGATATTCAACAGGATATTCAAGGGTAACGGCAGGAGGTGTGAAGCAAGTGAATGCGAACTTGCGAATGTATTTGAACGAGACAGTCAGGGTGCCAAGGGTAGTATGCTGTTGATGGTAGCAATGTGGGCTAGCGCTAACAAAGATTGGATCCGGACAGAAAATAGGCTACATAGAGCAGTCAGTTACTGCTAACAACAAGCAGAATGGTCATCAAATAATATAACACTGTAATGCCCGATTAGAGGTTGTATATGGGGGAGAAGGGGAGAACCGCCTTATTAGAGTCTCGCCTGTCAGTAACTGCTCGCAAGTGAAGCCAATCTCTAAACCACCAAACGCTCTCTTTCATAACATAATACCTAAATAACATAATATCTCGTCCTGAATAGAGGCCGCACAGGCTTTTCCTAAGGTATCTCATTGCTGACATTTGTAACAACCTCCCGGGAACAACCTCAATGCGACGTCCTATGTCCTGCATGAACCCACAGAACGAACTGATAGTCATAGGAATGGTCCCTTGCCATCCGAGAGACCACATCGATAGTATGGAAGTGCAGATATGTGAACCAAGGCGCCGTTGTAGAAGCACCTCAGATGTCCTGCTTGACAACAACATTGAAATCCTCACCATTGAGCCCAGCTCGTCATAGTTACATCAGTCTACGGGTTGGAGGCAGGTGTTGCTGAGATTCGCCGGGTGGGGCAAGTGGCCTGATGGCATCTCGACTGGCGTCTGCAGGCTTTGGCCAGTAGCAGAGGAGTGGCTCTTGAGCTCTACGGTTTGCTTGCCAGTTTTCTACGTTTGTTATGGCACTCTAGGCCTGAAGGGATCTATCTGTTCCCCTTTGGGTGTCTCCTGCTCGGCTGGCTGGATCATATTTGTATCAGTGCCGTTTTTCAAAATAATTGCTTGTGCTCGACAAAAATATTGTTTGAACCGTTTTTTTTTATTGTGATTTGGCAAATAAACAAGTGGTATCAGTAGTTATTCCTTTATCGCAAAACGAATGCGCGTGGTGGCCTGATTGCCATTGTGATATGACTTTATCAATGCATAAAATTCCATCTAACAAATCAATGGATCCGGTAGATCATAATGAATGTGCTACAAATATCGTATATTACATGAAAATTACACAAATCACATCTTATATGGGAACTATGCGAAATATATTATTCGTTGATATGTTCAGAGAATTTATCGGAATAAGGTCTGATTTATATTCGTCTATAGTACTCAAATTAAACAATGTCAATATTGCTGGATTTACAATTGGATTTTTTAAACCAGTGTTGTGTGATTTACGGAACCTTGGATATAGGGTTTTTTATTTTTTTTGAATTTTTTGAAGTTATGAGTCAAAGGGCACATCAAAACGGTATGTGTTCCTGAATTTTGTGTAAGATGTTTTGAACGGTTTCATTTTGTGCCTCTGATCCTACGATATACTATCTGCTACGCGGCATAGGTCAAACATGATCGAAAATCTGGAGTGGTAACCTGGATGGGTGTAACATTCAGTTGACAACTTTTCTTGCAAAAAAAACCCTGACCATATATCTTTTGCTTACAAACAGGTTTTGACTGATGACCAGGCCTCCCAGGAGTTAATGAGACCAGTTGTAATTGAAGAATTCTACTTTACCATCTATGGCATCGAGTTTCCGTCTAGACCGTCTGACGCTACATCGTGTAACGAAATCGTTTACCTGTGCGCCTCCTTGAAAAAAGGGGGGGTACTACTGCAGAACCACAACCGTCACATGTCCCCTTTACCGTCGTTGGTGTGGAATCTGAGGTGGACTCGACTCCTACGCCCTCCAAACTTGTTGTGTGTAGGAAGTTCAGTGCCTGTAGAAATCCTGATGGCTTGGAGTGGTCTTTGAAAATGTTGAATTCGGAACATTGTGTATTGATGACACAAACAACTGCTTACTCTTGTGGATAACAATATCCTCTTATGCCAACGAATATATATAGGCAATTGGAGACTTTTTAAATTAAAACCAACCTTGTTTTTCATCGGCATTTGCTATGCATATTATTACAGGTGAATTGTGTGAGCAAGTGTGGTCCAGTGGAACAGCGCCAGGACTCGTGACCAGTAGGCCGTGCTTTCGAGCCCCGCCGTGGGCCAACGTGTTTGTGTCCCTGTCAAGATCCTTAGTCTCCAATTGCATCGTCGACCCAAGCTGTAATTGGGGAGCTGTTTGGGTGATATTACAGTCTAAGTGCTGATAGGGTTGTGGGCTCGCCGCTGCCACTAGATAGCGAATGATTGTGACTATTTCCTACGGCAGCGTAATAATATTGCACTCATCGCATAGGGGGGGGGGGGGGGGGGGGGAAAGGGGGGGGGGGGGGGGGGGGGGGGGGGGGGGGGGGGGGGGGGGGGGGGGGGGGGGGGGTGGGGTGGGGGTGAGACGTCGATGGTGTAATGCCGCTATATAATAATTGTTGTATTATTATTATATTTAGCAGCAGTTTGTGTAAAAGAAATTAATATAAAGTTATGCAAATTGTGTAAACATTACAGAAGTTAAAACTGTTTTTTCCTGCACAACACCTAATTACTAGGTTCATATATTGAACAACCTCATATTTTTACAACCTTTGGCATTTATAGTGTTCATTGGCAAATATCATGCCCATATTTTGAAATTGCCCGTAACTGGTTCAATCATCTTACTTATCATTCGGCATACCAATTTACATGCCTAGGTCCTTTTGGCTAGCCCTTTCTTTTTAAAGGAATGTACACCGCAACGCGACGGTGGTGTCAAGTTTGAATTAAACGGTCCTATTGTCTAACTATTTAATTAATATCTTTCAACAAATGAGATTACCATTGTTCATTCGAAATGAGTCAGTTAATGAAAATAATCATATCAATGTCAGCATGTTCATGAACATAATGAAATTGTTCTAGATTTTATTGTTTTTACATCTCAAGTTATAATTAATTGCCGTAAAAAAAAAAAAAAAAAAAAAAAACAAATAGAGTGTTACTCACGTTTATGATTTTGCGAGGAAGACTAAGGCTGACATTTTCTGTAATTCATTTGGATTTTTTTAAAGCTTGCTCCACAACCTCCTGTGGTTTTCACTTTGATTCCCAATTTTCGTAAACACAACCTGGAAACTTCTGATCCAAAGTTTAAAACTGTGGTCTAACATCAGCCATTTGAACTTTCTTATCTGGGGACTTGAATATTTTTTCACTCAGCATTTTCTTATGTAACGAGGGGCTATTAAGTTTATATCCTGGATTATTTCCACACCTTTATTTCGTTCTACAGTAATTTGTGTAAATGTTTTACCTAAGCACTGCTGAAGACCATGCTTGCTCTATGTTAAACTGTGCATCTTTATGATGGCTCAACAATGGCTAAACACGATCTCTCAGCCAAATGGCAACCAAATAACGTTTTCTGAAAGCCGTATATCCTTCTCATAATCCAAACCAAACATTGGGGCAGAGAAATAATTCTTAACCCTCGTCTACTGAGGCCCCATTATTTGTACAAAAAAAAATGTGATTTTTTCGATTTCCCGATTCATATAAATTCGATACCACCGGATAACTAAGTTGGCTTTTTACTCCATTGTATCAAAATAAGTACCAACATTCCAAACTATGACGTCACTATGACGTCAGAAGTTGAGGAATGTATGAAAATACGGGAATATAGGGGTGGAAAATTGGTATTTCGCAATTTTATTGACTCAAACTTATTATAGAACGAAACACCCTGAGTTTATAAACTGAATTCTATCCCATTAATTAGAGCAACAAATTCGTGTGAAAATCGATATTCCTACTTTTTTGGTGACAAAAAAAAATCGATTTTTCCCCTATTCTACACTGTGTACAATGGAAATTGACAGTTTTGCGCACCTTCAAACTTTATGACGTCATTCTAACGTAATTCTAGGCATTCCCAAGTCAAGTGTCGTGATATTCTTTGTGTCGGTACTTAGGCAGGTTGGTACTTCCTCCTCTCTCCCCATCCATCACTTTTGGATCACGCTGTATCTTACCTATACCCGGTGGATGTTTGTTTTTGTATGAAAGGAGCCGAAAATGTCAATTACAGTTGCATGAATAATTTGGCACCAAAAAGAGGGTTTTAGCAAGCCGCATAAAAAAAAAAAAAAAAATAAGGGGGGTGGTACTCCTACCGCCGCCCCAGGGTTATACTTTTTTTTTTAAATTATTTTTCTATTTTTGAAGTAGGGTTTTTGACTCACACCTGTAAAGTCACGCTGTGCATGGATTTTATACGATAATGGTTGAGACGTACAGACTATCTCAAGGTTGTATCCAATCAAACGTAAGTTGATTCGCGGGAAAATGACAAGAACATTAAAGAAATGGTCGGTCACGAAAACAATAACATCGCATGGTGTTAGGGCCAAATGCTTTTTGAAAGTGCTTATTAGTGCTACGTTTGTACATAAACATGAACAACGGCCTAGATGTTAAGCAATGGCAGTGATCCCAAAAAGGTAAAAAAAAGACTTTCTCACGACCTGTTGAGCTCTGTTGCAAGAAGCAAGTGGATATTTAATGTTGTCAATACAGGTGTTTAGGGTAGTTTGACAATGCTGAATACAAAAAGGGTGTTAACAAAATTAATTTTCAAACAATGGGGGACAGATCAAGATGGCAGACCAAGATGACCCACCAAAATGGAAAATCTTTACCTCATGACCATAGCAGTCAATTTAAGGGTAGTTTGACCCTGCTAAATTACTAAATGGCTGTGGCCAAAATTAATTTTTCAATCGAAACCCGAAAATTCAAGATGGCAGGACAAAAATGGTCGCCAAAAAGTAATAAACAAATATATGATCTATTGTGAGGAGTCAGGTTCAAAGTTTGGCAAACAACATTTAAGGGTAATTGAACTGCATGAGTATGAAAAATGCTGTTGGCCAAATTTGTTAATCTTCAAACCCAAATTCCCTATTTAGGTGGGTGACAAAATGGCCATAAAATCAAATAAGATTCATTTAAAACCATGTGTAAATTAAATGTGCCAAAAACATGTGTGATAACATAATGTTCAAATTGAGGTTTACAGCGAGGCCAATTTCAAAATTCACCTTAAGTGACAGGGAGGAGATTTTATGAGGAATAATTTCTCTCTAATTGCATCGTTTGATCGGTTGTAGAACACCTACGAGAACGGTTTGAAAGGTTTATGGACAAACAAACCACGAAAGAAAACCGCACACACAGTGTTTTGAAATTGCCTGCTATTTTATGTCCCATATAAAAACATGCTTTGGAATTTCTGTCTTGCACGACGAAATTACAAATCACTATTTATACCTTTAGGGACGGGTATTTGGCTTATTCATTCAGGTTGTGATCTAATACACTGGTAAGCCTTCCAAATATGCAAAACACCGGGTTCGAAAAAAATGAGGGCGCTTCTTCTTGAAAATCCTTTTGCTCTTTAAGTATTGCAGGATGACGTTTTTACAGGCAAATTTAACAATTCAAGATAGCTGAAGGCCATTTCTCACGACCTATTGGTGCTGTCAACATTCACGATGGCAGGCGGAAACAAATGACCGCCGCACGCAAAAACATATACATGTATCTCGTTTCATTGATTGCTAAAGATATTAAATTCTAATGGCAAGAGATTACAACACATACCAAAAAACAATGTTTGCGGGAAACCAATAGTCACAAGCCAAAAAAGGAGGACAAGAGACCCCAAACAGTGAAACCATAGTCTTGCATCCCAGACCACAGACAATCTTAAGGGGTATGCACAAGTTCTATAAGCACTAACATGATACCAGTATCAAATTTTTTGGTTTAGATTTAGTGCGATTTATCAATCAAAATTCAGTAAAAAATTACTCATTAATTTTCCACCAAACTCTGTTAAAATTATTACCGATTTACCGTTACACCCAACTCAACCTCACCTCCACACCGGACGGTCGCGATCTATTAGCGCCTGTAAAATGAAAAAGCTATGACAGGCACTATCAAGTGATTTCCTATTAGAGAATCCAACAACATCAAAAATCCGATTTTGCATGTCTGTATGAAGTATAGGTGCCTTACATGCCCTACAAATGATAACGGACCAAAAGCAACCTCACAAGGACAAAATCACATTTAGGGATTACTGTCAGTACGGACACTACAACACGTAGTTGAATGGAGATCATCTTCTGTGAACACTTCCGTTTTTCTTCCTTTTCTGTCAATGTTCAGTTTGAAAAAAATAAACGTAGTGAACCAGAAAACTCTACAGACGTTACCCTTCATTTTAAGCTATTCTTGCTAATTCCAAATTATTTTTACTCTTTTGTGGTAGATCACTGATAGTGGCCTTTAAAGCTAAAATGGTCGAATAGAAGCTATCCATATTGTAATGAACTTCAGCTACAAAAGTGACCAACCATGAATGGTTGGGGATAGAGGAGCCGTGGCTCGAGAATGGGCACTGGTAAGAGTACAGTGAAAATTATACTTCATGGGAAACTTGTCAAAGGCTTTGAGAGCATATATACGTAACAGGGACCTTAAGTTTTGCGTTGAAATTGTATCTTGGTATCAATAGGTCTTGAAAGATGATTTTAAACTCCTTTGACAGCCATTTTGTCCGCCATCTTCGAGTTTTGACTCAGATGAAAGATTTGCAACATGGTAAATGAGGTAGATTTGGCAGTATCTATGGAAAGTATGCAGGTGACCCCCCCCCCAGGGACTCTACCAACCAACTTTTTTGCTTCCTTTTATGGTCCGAAAACATTTTTTGAGATGTTAACAAAATAAATTTTCCTGCACTCTAGCGATATTCAAGATGGCGTCCAAATGGGCGGCCAAAATAGACACAAATTAAGAAAATGGGGTATTTAATAAACAAACATATAATAAATTAGTCAAAATTGAAAGTTATATTAGTTGTTCTGGATATTTGCAATCAATTTCTGGCTTATGATATTTTTGCAATATCTACAAAATCCAAGATGGCGTCCCACAAAAATGTTCTATTTCTCCTTCAGGTAGAATAGTTAGCTTAGCAAGGACAGTAGTCGCAAAGAAACCAAGTTAGAATCAAGGATCTCAGTCAAGCAAGGAGATGTAAGACAGTAGATAGTCAAGAACCAGTTAAATTCAGGATATTAGGCACGCAAGAAAGAGCAGGGAACGTAGAATAAATCAGGAAGGCAAGAAATAATGTGTCAGGAGCAAGATCCCCGGTGAAGAACCCAAGAAAGTGGAGAAGAAATTCATAATTCATGAGCAACTCCCAAGTAAAGTTCATAGACCAAACCAAGAAATAATTGTAGAAACAAGATCCAAAAGTTAAAAAATAAGGACAAAACAAGATAAGTACTAGCGTAAATGATACAGGGTTCAAAATGGAAGGTAAAGCCAAAACGACAGCATTGTGTCATTCACTTAATTTAAAGCAGGCACATTCACCTCATTTTCAGCCTGATAAACAAATGATAAAATAAAACATCTGAAAAACATCAGGGATCGTCGTTTAGCTGAACCTCTAGGCTTTCATATAGATGACAGGCAAATGTGTGAAGGCATTCCTGATGAAATCCGAAACATGGGTTACCATCGGGGATGTTACCAGAGATTACCATGAACATAAATAGGTTAAAAGTTCTAATCTTCTCACAACCTGTGAAGATGCCGGGAACCATCTTCCATCAAGAGAAAGAGCTTTAAAAGGGGGGGGGCCTGTGGTGGAGAACTCCTCAGGAAAAGATCATATTTGATGCCCGATGGTTATATTTTGCAATATCGAATGCGGATACATGTGGGAAAAGGGAGGTACTTGGAAACCAAAGAAGGCGCTTCTCATGTTGAACGTGACGGAGGCTAAAGAGTGCTGCAAATAGCAGAAGAAAAAACACCACCCCGAGTGGCTCCTACGGAGAATCCGAGGATTCGACTGTTTGCAGCAGAGGCCAAATTCCACCCCAAAATCGCCGAAGCAGTACACAGCTAACCCTGGCCTATTTGAGATTGGCAACCCTGAATCACTACTCAACAGCAAAAAGCTCTAGAAGCTGCCCATGAGACTTTGTTTTTGGATGTTTCAATTCATGTTGCAAGACATAGAGAGACAGTAATAGTGGACACAAGGTGGTACAAAATTCCTCACTACGATCTCCTCTACATGCGAACTAGATGAGACGCCATTACCCAATCCAAGCTAGGCGTGTTGACGACTCAGGCATAAGATAAGAAACACACATTCCTATTTGGGCCTAAGATAACTTTTAACAAGTGGAACAAGTATGATAAGACCTGAGCCATTTTTACCTGGTGTACAGAACGGATATTACACTTGAGGAAGCAATCAGGCAGCATACAAGGTGGCATCCAGATTCTGCGAAGAAGTGGCTTTACTCTTACGTGGTCTGATCCTCCGTGCTTTCAATTTGAAACAAAGGAATTGCCATGGCCTCTCCACAGAAGCTACCTTGATGGAAAGATGATGTGCTTCAACAAACCTGAGAGATTTTCAATCTAGTAATTCCGGCCAGCCTACAAAGCTTTCAGATAAGGCAGAAAACGGCTTATGGTGTTTCCATTGGACAAGACTTTGTAGAGCTGTCTAACGGGGAATGGAAATTACCAAAGCACATTTTGCTCTTCATGACATTACGTCACCTGTACCGTAGCGGGCAATTGGTCACCATCCTAAACAGATTAGGCATTGTGGAAAATTACCTGTTCTCCCTGGAACTGGAGGGACTGTGGTTGTACGGCTTGAAACAAAGTCCATCACACTGACTCAAAAATCGTAAGGGAACAGAAAACGAAGTCTTCCATTATGAATGGGACAATTAACCAGCTTCTTACAGGTTAAATGGTAGACCTGCTTTCAACAAAGCTGCTGGTATTATGCTCCAATAATGCAAGCCATCTATGGAGTCTGGAGGAGATATAGATCTACCATCAATTTCAAGGAGTGGAAAGGTACCCTGACATTAGATACCTGATCGTTACCTCATTTCCAACGGAAAAGGCCCTGGGGAGCCAATGGAGAAGCATAATGTTCAGCAACCAGACGAAAAGTGTTTGATTGCCCTTTCAGAGTGCATTGAAAAAGTATACCAAATCTGGGTTTTGTGTCGCAAGGGCCAGCAAGCACCGGTAAACAAGAAGTGCCTGCTTTTTATGGATTTATTTTCTGCTACTGGATATTTCCTCCTCGGCAACTCACTAAGTCGATGTTATCCATCGATTACTGAGCCATCACACAGTAACAATGTCGTAAAAGAGCTCTGCGCAGTCTGAAATGGCTACCAGGGAGGTAGGACAGAGGTACACCATCACAACTTTTGATCTTGGGGTCATTATGAAAGGCAATGCCCATGATGGGAGTCTCCAGCACAGTACAGGACCCACATCATCCTAATTGGGACCTTCCATACCGTTATGAACTATCTGAACATGATCGGTCACAAGATGGCTGGATCAGGCTACTCTGAACTAATCATCGAAGCGAACCTAACAACCTCAGGATGCCTGAAAAAGTGTTGCTCAAAGGAAAGGGCCTACAGGAAGTCCATGTGGTGCCTCAAAGTAGTCAGTGAAGCCCTGGAAACGGCTATCTATCTTCTACATCGATCAGAGAGATGAATCGTCACATGCTAACGAATGCAGACTCTCTCTAGTCTTGCTAAAGCTCTGCATGTTGAGAATCTCAAGCGGCACTGCAGGACCCTCTCTTCATCAGTACGTGCGGACTACAGGAGTTCCAGGACGAATCCGAAAATGGGGAAAAGGTAAGGGACCGCTGCTTCTGGTATCATTTCTTGACCACGCTCGGCGAGTCTTCATTGCTCAATCTATTGCAGTAAAGACGAATAGTCTTGCATTGTATACAGTGTATGCTGAAGGCAGATGTTTTTCAGCTTTGGGGGCATAAACTATGACTAGATATCTTTCATGGTTGATTTTATTTTTCCAATCAGATGACACTCACCCAGGAGCTCGGCATCTGCTGGGAAAGGAGCCATATCAGTTACAAGGACATACAGGCAATTTGTGTTGCTGTAGGACAAATGACCAGAAGGTGACCCGTTATTGCGATTTGCCACGTCTCGAGCTGGTTGCAGGGGAGCGGGTCCTTACCGGTATCTAGGAACTATGGAGCCTATCAGCGGTGGATCAGAACTACATCAGAGCGAAGTAAGTACTTCCAAGGAACGATGGATATGTGTGGTATGTCATATGGAAATGACGACTCCAAGCAGGATAAGCATACGTGAACAACATGCAGCTGAAATCAGAGAAGTGAATCTGCAGTTTCAACGCACACTGGATGGCTTTTGCAGGATTTTAAATCACTTTGATTAGTAGGACCATGACCACCCTCTATGTGATTTCATATGGCAATCCAGTCCTAAGCAGACATAGCAGCACGATGTGGTATTTGCTGAAGAAAGGCGGGCAGACGGAGAAGGCTGAAGGTTGTTAAGGAAGGCTCACTTGCTGATGTGATGAAAAGCCCAAAGGATCTTTGAAACCCACTGAAGTAAGTAAACTGAAGGGGAAAATGGCAAAGGTGAACCAAGAAGTGAAAACTCACATCTACAGGGGGGACTGCCATAAAGGTATCAGGAGCAAGGTGACGTAGCTTCAAATCCTCGTCAAGTCTCAACTAATGTCACAACCTTTGAGCATTGAAGATGTGATGACAGGCATGCACTCACAACAGCTGCCGCCATTAGCTTAGGTACCCGGACGGGCTTTTGCGAAGGACAAACAAAGCAGCACACGGCGTTCCCCAATTGGGACCAGTGACGTATCTACCACTGCCGTCCCTCCAAAAAGATGGAAATGTTTCATAGCAGATGGAAATGCCCATTTCATACACTGAAAGACGTGCCACCAACGTCCAGCACCTATGCTTTGAAATGCTCGACCTAGCCTACAGCACAACCAGTTGTTATAGTCTCAACAGAACACATAGCTGAGGATCGTCAGAGCAATGAAAGGCTACGCGGGGATGTAGCGAAAGGCTCATCTGAAGGGTCAAACACCAGGCAACCTGCCCAGAGTTGAAGGTTTTTCTGCAGACTGATGACAACAAGAAAACAGCTGTGCAAGCTAATGGCTGAAGTTGAGTAGCACTGAGGCTGCACCACGCCTGGTGGGAGCGAAAGAGTCCTTGTGGTTGAAGGTGTTCTCCTGCTCCTGACTTCTGCAGATGGAAATATGTTCAGCAGTGTGAAGTTGACAGGAATTGAGGTCCAATCAGGAAGAAACGGACGTCGCGTAATTCGTACTGTTCTATGCCAAGGAGCAAGGATACAAAACAGTGTAGAGTACCAGTCCAGACAGCGATATCTTCTTCATCTTACTGTACTATGCAAGTCAGATGAGTCCAATGAATGTCTACTTTGACACAGGGAGTGGAGTGAAAAAACAGACGCCTCCTAAACATCAGCGAAATAGCAAGCGACTTAGGTCCAAAAAATGTGTGAACCACTTCTGGGGCATCTATGTTTCACAGGCGAAGACTGTAAAGTGCTTCAAGGGGGGGGGGAAGGGACAGAAAATCCCCCTCAAGAAGCTTGAGAAGAAGTCCAGATGCAAGATCTTCGCAAATGTGGGAGACACATGTGAGTGGAGCAGAGCTCTTTTGAATGAATTGGCAGAGTTTGTGGTGCTTCATGTTACGGCTTCCAAGAAGAAAGATGTAGACAAAGTTCGGGCTCATGTTAAGAAGATGGTTGGGAGGGGGGACTTGATCAAGGTCGTCAGTAAGGTAGAACTTATCCAAAACTTCAACCTGCAAGCGATTCCTTACTCCGCAATCAGAGTGCGAATTACAGGGCCGCACATGGAAACGTGCGCACACGTCATGGTGATATTCCACCTGTACCAGCCATGGATGGACACATCTCTAGAGGATACAATCAGCCAGTATGTCCGAGGGGCCTATTTTGCCAGCTCGCCTTCAAGATATACTAGCTGAGTCACCGAGGATGGCGCGCTTGATGGCGACGCCACCACAATGATGATCTTGAAGATGTTGATGAATGTGACTTTTCTGGGCTAGAGTCAGAGTCTGACACAGATTAATCATTTCTACAGAAATACTGATAACCGCAGAATGCATGCTTTCTGAGATTTTGGAAGTTTGCGATACCATAGTTGGTAAACGGTGGACAGTCGCTATATAAAATGTCCATTTAAATGTGAGCCTAGCGGTCACCAAGTGTTCCTAGATGAAAACCATGCTCCAAGTACTGGCAGTGTAGCAGCACAAAGGTTTTTTTGAGAAATTATTAAAGTTGTTTACCTACTTTAATAAGCGCTGGACAGTCGCTATATAAAATGTCGTGAAGTATGAGTTTTGCTGTACCAAGTGTTCCTAGATGGAAACCTGCCAACGTACTTGTAACTGTAACAGCAACAAAGTTTTTCCAGAAATTAATTATTTAAAGTTGCTGTGCCATTGTTTTGATTAAGTTGGTGTTCAGTCACTATATCAACAATAGTTATTCAAGTCTGCATTCTGTTGCTACCAATTGGGTTCTGTTGGAAAATAAGTCAAAGTACTGCACACATTGTAGCGCATCAAGGTTTGCTGAAAATAATTTTTTTTTGAAAGTTGCCTATATAGTATTGTATATTAAAGCGGTGGACAGTCGTATATAAAAAGTCCATTTAAATGTGAGTTTTGCTGGTACCAAGTTTTCCCAGATTAAGGAACCATGCCAATTACTGTCAATCGTATCAGCTGCGTAATTTCAGAAAAAAATAAGGTTTCTTTTGATATTATAAGTGTGGAACCTTCACTATAGGAAGTATCGATTAGTTTTAAATTTTGGTGATAACAAAATAATGACCCTATTTGGAATACTGGTAATTTTATCAGTTGTGCGCTTCCTAACAGCTGAGTATAAACGTTGATGGCCAATTTTGGACAACATTTTTGAGATATCAAAAAGCCTCAAAATACTGAAAATTGGGTTATAATCACAAAGTAACCAGGCTATCACATCATAATGACATTTGTAACAATGCTACAAGTTATGAGATATTTTCTAATTTCCCATTTTTACCTATTTAAGAGGCTATTCTGGGCGCCATTTTGGATGTTAAATATGTCAACAAATTCAAACACTAGAAATTAAATTTAATGACCAGGGAACTATAATCCAAATTTGTCATTTTTACCAATAAATAAACATATTGCATATTAAAAAAAAAATACCCGTTTTCTTCTTTGAATCTGGCATATTTTGGCGGCCATTTTGGGCGCCATCTTGGATTTTTAGATATGGCAAAATTAAATACGACAAATGAGATGCCAATGGCCGGCAACTATATTTAAATTTAAATTTCACTAATTTGTTATAGATTTTGATATTAAATACCCCATTTTCTTTAATTTTGCCTATTTTGGCGGCCATTTTGGACCCCATCCTTAATATCGCCAGAGTGCCGGGAAATTTATTTTGTTAACATCTCAAAAATGTTTTAGGACCATAAAAGGAAGCTAAAAAATTTTGGTTTGGGTAGAGTCCTGGGGGGGGGGGGGGGAGGTCACGGATACCTTTTCCGTAATACTCAACTACGATGTATATAATATTCTAAATACATATATATTGCAATTTGATAGTATTTGGGCCTTAAATGAATCTAGAATTTAATCCTCACTAGCCCAAACGTTTGGATTCATTTGCCATTTAAGATTAATGTAGTCCTTTATTAATTGTTTGTTTTCAATAGACAAAGAAAAGGTCACATTTTCCAACATTATTATCATTTTTATGTATTGTTGTATAACGTCATTTTAAAGTCGAATTTGTTTTGAATTTGAAGAATGATACAAGTTTGGCAATGGATGAGAATCTTTCTGTAATCGCTTTACTTTCCTGTTATGTGCGCTCCAAGTTTATCTTAGTTTTTTCTGTGTTAAAAAAGTCACATTCCCTGAAAGACTCAAATACGCATGTGCGGAGAAGTTGAAATACAAACTTGTTAGGAAGTTCCTTTTTAAAAGCAAAAGTTGATTAGGCCTAATTGAATTAACTCAGGTTTATGGGTTCGTACCGTGTGGGATGTTGAACAGTGCTGGATAAAGAGAATAATATTAGTTATCATCAAATTAAAAGAATTTATCAAGCACCGTTCGGATTTTGTGTAATGATTATCCATAACAGAACATAAGCTCTTACCTGATTTCCAGAGTCCCCTAATCATAACCCCAGCGCGCAATTGTTCTCCCTTAATGGGGATGCCCGATTTTCATTATAAGGGCGAGTCAAAAAAACTTGACCCCTGGGGGATTTGTTTCCCCGCCATTTTGAATTTTTCCAAATATATATCTAAAATATGTGTATCATTTGGAAAGCTTAGTTCATTACTTTAATTGCTGCAAAGATCTTTCACATCCGTTAGATTAGACGAAGCTACAGTCGTTTGAATCAGGTAGTCTGTTTTGCGCTCTATCCACGGATCACATTGAAAATGAATGGCGTTCATCGCGGTAGCTGCTATCAGTGTCCAGAAAAACTCGGCTATTTAATGACTGCAGAATAATGTGACGCTATTTGACCCCTCAAAAAGATATCACAATTACCATCGATGGCCCTCCTACTGCCTTATCACTCTAAAAGCATTTGAAATATAAATTAACTTGATACAGATCATTCTGGAGGAGTTCAATGAATCATACCATAATGTCTCCATAATGAAGGAACGACATCGGTGCAACCGTTGAGGTTTAAAAGTATTGGTCTATATTTGTAGACCAAACTATGCCACACATCTTGAAAAGTGTTTCAGTAAAACTTACCATTATCAATTGGTTTTTACACTCTTAAAGATACAACTTATTTTACGTAAACAAGACAATATACCCCTTCTTATTATTTTGGGGAGTCATTTGCCTTGTTGGGGTCGCCGTGGCATTCAAATAGGAAAACCGGGTGGATATGGGTGAAAACTGACTACTTTGATCAAATATTGTAGCTCGGCCTTAATTATCCAATTTGAATTATCTGCTTTGCAATCAATTAAAGATAATGAATAGGCTTATCTTTCCGATGATACCACATATGTTGAGATTGTCATTTAACTATTCAAATGGGCGGACACAATCAGGGTCAAGTTTTTTTTTTGACTCACCCTGTATAAAGGTTTTTGATTTTGATTCAATTACCTTGGGAAATTCATCATCGTTCTGATTGGCCGACACCCGCAACGTTGTGAAATTGGGCAGTGCGTTGTGGCTCTCACAGGCGTTTTGCGGAAAACACGTTATGATGTTTTGTGGCTTGTTATATCCCCCAATTTCCTTTAATAATATGCATTTTTGCCCTTTAAAAAAAGGCTCCTCCCCAAAATTCGAATTTGTGTTGCATTTGAAGAAATTAATGAGATCAGTTTGACAATTGATAAATCCTTCTAGTTCCTACGTCGCTGCCCAGTTTTAAATCCTCATTTGTTTTGAATAGCTTGTTAACACTTATATGGTCTTGTGCACTCCCATTGGTGTATATGGAGCACTCATTGTTAACCCCCCCCCCCCCGAAACTTGACTGAATTTTTAACCAGGGGGTGAAACGCATTCAAAACCCCGTCGTCCGTGCTGAGCGCTGACATTTTGAATCTTGCACGGATAAATTATCAGTTTTGGGGTGCTTGGTATACAACACATATGTCAATTCCGATACAACAAATCCGCCAACTATCAGTGTTGGATGTTGGGTGCTATTGGGTGGTTAAATTTTGTCCTCTCCATGGCACACAACGAATGAAATGAATTGATTTAAATAAACCGCCTCAATAATACATCCTTTTCACCTAAGCGCGCTTGCATTATGAGAAAAAAGAGTATCTGAGGGCACAATGATCCAGGTACCCTATTTTTACACCTGGCCCCCCCTAACACATACATTAAATTTTATCACTACCGATTAGTGTATTTGTAAAGCGGCACCCACATTATGTGGAAGTAGCGGAGGCAGTCATTGCTTGCTATTGTTGGTACTCTATGGTTTTTTTTCTTTGTGGTCGGCAAAACATGCGAGACGGGAAATTTCTAAAGATTACGTACTGTTTTGCCTCTTATCGATATAGAACCTCTTTGGTTTTACCCAATTGGTAGGGTACACGACATTCAGTAACAGGAAAAATGAAATTGTGGTACCGCTTCAAATGGTGTCCAACAAGCGAAAATGAAAACCACTTTCCGCCGAAGATCTTTTCATAAAATTGTCCAATAATAGGAAGATAAAATATATTAATTTGCTGAAAAAATAAAAGGTTACTCCAGTATGATTTAAGTGACAAAACAAGTTTGACACAGCGGCCACCGAAATGCTTATTTATACTAATTAGCATAAAAACGCCATGACCGGATTTCAATTTGTTTTTCATTAAAAAATATGCGCACGACTAAGGCGATTACGTCAATCGTGTGCACAATAATTTACGTTAATGGGCGCCCAAAATTTGGGTGCCCTTAACCTACTTTCCTGAAGACTCTAATACACCCCGCATATGCGGGGCTATGCCCTGAATTTAAACTTGCTAGAGATATTTTTTTAATTCTCTATTAGTGTAAAAGAGTGAAAATCACTCTTTAAGGAATGACTCCAGGAACCAGTCCTTGTTTGGAGTTAAATTTTTCCTTCTTTGGGGAGTGAATGTTTGTCAATTCTTCATCTTTTAACATGTTTAAAGAGTAAATTTAGCTCCAACAAAGCATAGGTCCCATAGAGTCACTCCTTGAAAGAGTGATGTTCACTCTTTTCTTTTAGAGAGTATAAGCAAAAGTTGAATAGTTGAAGGTGAACTTCAATGTCAATGCAGGACGTGTTGGTGTATGATGGTGACCAGGATTGATTAACGATAATGTTACTGCAATCTTGAATTTGGTGTAATCAAATTAAAAGCATTGTCAGCAGATGTATCATGTAACCGTATCGCATGTTAATATCACTTCACGACAACGTCAGGCTGTTACATCAATGTTTATTGATTGCCAGAGCTCCCCTGATCATTACATGCCAGCACGTGATCTTCTCCCTGAAGGCTGAGTCGAGATTTCTCGAGGATGGCGCCCTCAATTTTTTGACAAATTGTTATATATATGCCTGCAAATACCATTCTTACTCTGGTGTTGGCCCCTCGGAATGGAAAAAGTAGAGTCGCTCTCATATTTAAGAAGGTGATAAAACACCTTGCTCCAGTAATTATAGACAAATTTCAGTTATCCCGTCTTGTATGAAATATTCGAAAACCTTGTTCACATCCAACGTTACAAACTTCCTACAGATTGCAACCGTCCTGTCCTTCAAACCAATCTGCTTTCAGGCCCTTACTCTCACGCAAACTCGCCTTCTGGAGGTCACAGACTATTTTTTCGATAATTTCAATTCTGGTTTGTATACGGGTGTCGTCGTTTTAGACCTTAAGAATCAATTTGATACAGGCCTCACAGAATCCTTCCTAACAACTTCAGACATTGGCCGTGCAGGGCCTAAACCCAATGTTTGAACTTACCTTCAACTCGTAACGGTAACCAAACTCGGTAATTTTGTGTCTCACCTCAGCTTGTGTATACTTTGGAGTTCCCGCAGGCTTAATACTAGGACCCCTTCTTTTTATCTGTATATAAACAGTCCTTCCTCAGTCTTGTTATTCAAACAACTGTAAAGTATACAGTATATGCTGAGACCTGCCACATTTGTCACGGGTTAGTCTGTCAGTAACATCAATGACAAAATAATTCGAAATTAGAAGGTTGCTAAATGTGCTCACCAAAATTTTCTCACTCTCAAGTTAAAAAGACGAAGATATGGCTTAAGTGGCACTAGTAAAAATGGCTCGTAGGGATACTGATCTGAAGGTATATATCAAAAACCGTTAATATATGACAATGTTGAAATTTAAGTACTGGGGTGTATGGCTGAACTCATCCCTGACTTTGCACGAACATAGTGACCACAATCTCTAAAACTGTTTCTAACGTATGGTCTCCACCTGACTTAACATATTTTACCTCAAAACTCTAAACCTTCTGTACAAGGCCCTTGTTCTATCCCACCCTCGATTGATTGTGATACTACACACACAGTGCAGCCGGAGTTGGAACCCGAGGTTTCTCCGCAAGGCGATCATCAGCCAACTGATCAGCATCGATTATTTCTTTTTTACACGGCTGGGTTGTTTATGTTTGTAACCATGGTGACGACAAGTGGAAACCAATAAGATCTCATTATTGAATTAGGTACCCTTTCAAGAGCCTAGTTCAAGTTTTCCTCAAACCAGTTACCAATCCCCATTCACGCATTTTTGTGTTTTGGTTTTTTGACAATTTCCCAATATATAGAGAAATCCACAGAAATCCTTATTATTTGTTTTAGTTGACATACATATTTTGAGAGTTCTGCTCTCTTTTTCATATTTCTTGTTGCGAACGATTTTTGGTGGTGTATATTTTGTTCTTAAATGCCCACCCCACTTCCATGGTTGATTTTTTGGTGTCCCCTTGTTGCAATTGCGGCTTTGTATCTATGAATAGTTCAGGCATTTCCCAAGGATGGACATCTCTTCATTTCTCAATTACATGATTTGGCGCTTGTGTTGGTTGGCAAGTTAACAATTTTGTGCGATTTGGTTATTTTTCTCACGTTACAAATACAAATGCTGTTTTGGCCGCCATTTTTGTCCGCCATCAGGAAGTGAGGATTTCATTGGAGCCTTTCTGATAAAATACAGGCTTGGCAACAGCAATAGTCCTGATCAGCAGGGTCGAATTACCCAAAGAATATGTGTTAACCAATTTGATCATGATTAGCCGCTAACATTTGTGTTTTGAAATTGTTGTGCCTAGTTATTTTGAACAGACCAATAGAGGTCTTCCACCTTTTCGGATTAGCCGCCATCTTGCCGGGAATGGTAAATCCATTCCAAATTCTGGAGACTTCTAAATCAAAGATGACATGACATGTTGGATTAAGTATGCATAAAAGTATGGTCACACTTTTGAAATAGCACAAGTACTTCGGCAACTAAGGTCGGGTATTAATTGATCTGAATGAGGACTACTACGGGAACGAACACCTTTTGTTATAGGTTATGTATAGTGAGTGAAAGAACTCTATTGAGATATTTTTGATTAAGTGGGCAGAAATAGTGGGCGCCACATCCGTGAAAAGAATAGGTGAGCTACTGCTACTGTAATTTCAAGTACCGTGTTTGATAAACATTCTGTTTATTCTCACGGCCTTCATTAAAGATACTGGCTTCCACGCTTACATTCATTTGAATTTTCTATTCAAAATCAAGAACAACTTTACCTCCTCTCAGAGAATGGAATAGTCCCAAGCACCCTCGTGACCTGCACGCATTTTATGAATCTACTACAGGCGTATCAATAAAAACCAACGAAAACTCTTCCAATTTTTGTGTATGTTGTAAAATTTTCCAATGAACAAGTGCCATCTTAAAGCCACAAATCCCTCGTTGCAATGATAGATATTTATACATGTGTCGGTCATGGAATCGCCGAATTAAATCATTGTTTTTGCACAATGGTACAAAGTCAGCTTGGCAAAAATTCCAAAACAAATCCCATTCACTTGCTTGACTGAAGTGAGAAGAGAGGGAAAATTGAATAGGATTGTTGTGTTAGCATAACTTGAAACTTGAAAGTTTGGAGTTAAGGTTAAAACAGCAAAAACAGGTCAAAATGTTAATTTCATTTGTACGGTCGACTTTTAAAGTTGCCGAGTTGGATGGTCAAAATTTTTGGTGGAGGTCATAGGATTAAAATAAGGAATAGTTTTGAGTGTCTCATTGGCTTAGTTAGCCAAAGTAGGGGGAAAACAAGGTCAAGCCCCATTAATACACGGACATATACCTTTGTTGCCCCCTACATTGGTAACTAAGCATTTTAGACAGTCCAAAACTATTCTTATTTTAATCCTATGAGCCCACCATACTATGCACGTATTTTTATCCAAATCAAGCCTTTGATTTTGACCCTGTACAACTGAAAACGACCCTTTTTATTGATTGGTGATGTTTTTAGCCTACAACTC